>DWON01000626.1:0-30831 GCA_018251015.1 Phocides pigmalion okeechobee
AGTACAATGATAAAATTTAAATTTGATTAATCCCATTATTTTACCAAAATATCGTCAAAAACTGTTTTTTGTGTTTAAATTTAAAAAATAAACAAATTATGTCATTTGTTAAGCTCACATAGTGTATGAATCCCTACTTCAACCATATCTAATCAGAAAAACGGAATAATTATAAGTATTTTGAAATAAATGCAAAAAAACGTGGTGGGCCCTATTTTATTTTGAGTAGTTTATATTAAAAAGTAGCAAAAGTGAAACATTTTCCGTTTGTTTCCGTTGTAAGACAGCCATTTTTGTTTCTTTAACTCTTAACTACTGATTTCGTCAACCTTAAATTTCTTACACTAAGTGATTATTTGGCTTCATTATAGGCTATAAATTCGGCTGAATTATATATAGTCTTCACATTGAAATTGAGCAATTACCGAAATAATTACAGTTAAGCAAACGCACATTTTAATAAATATTTTTCTAATTACGTATTGCTATATGTTTTATAGTAGTTATAGTTCGCGAATTATATAAGTAAATTCATAGGTTATTCTTAGGAACAGGCATAAGGCAGAAATAGATGTAGAAATAGTACCGCCGGAAATTAAAAAGTGTACATATCGTTATTTATAATTGCGTGTAATATTTCCTAAAATAATTTTGAAGTACAAATATTGTTTGGCTAAGAATTTTTAGCTGATATTTTCATTTTTTTATATTACATTAGATTTTGAGCAAAAAAAATATTTTTGATTATAGTTAAAGCAAAACGTAAATAAACTTATATAAATGTCTGAGAAGTCTTATATCTCAAAAGTGTCTGAACCCTTCTGTTTCTGAGAAGCCCCATGCCCAGCATTGGACTACAAAGAGATGGTGATAGTGAAGTTCCACTTTGCGGTCGTCCATTTTTTATTTGGATCATAATTAAAGCATAATATTTATTCGAAATGAATTGGAGCAGCCGTCCCGGCAGGGGTCGGCGGTTTTGATTCCTCTTACTCGCGATTTTTAATTAAAGTTGAGATATAAAAATGATAATGAAACGCTAGGGAAGACACTAATGGAAAATGAAAGAAATATTTTGTTGTGAGATCGTAGGCCTTTTATTATTTCTTTTAAAGTGATAGTGTAAGTCAACGTAATGAAGAGTGCATGACATATCATAGCTTGCGGGAAAAAAATAACATGCACATAATGAAGTCAAACTGGTTGACTGAATGTTGAACAGCAATTATTTATCTTTCGTTCGGTATTTTGTAGCTGCATAGTTCTTAATTATTATTATTAAGATTATTCAGTATGAATTGATTTAAGAATAAATGATTAATTAACAAAAGTATTATCGTAGGATGTTCAACATAAGTGTGTAATTATACTTTTATCAGTTGAAGTGTAGGAATCAAAAGATTTGTTTTTTTTTAATTATTATGTTTCTCAAGAGGTTAAGAGCCACTACATATTAAATCTAATTAATGATAATATTGCGAAAATTTTGCTTGAATATTTTCGAGTAGCTACCGTATTTGTGAAAACCATATATACGGCAGAATATATTAAAACAGAAAATAACTTTGTTTAGAGCATCTAATTTTTCCTTACTGAATAATATAATACGGAGTTTTAAAGTACAACTAATTAGCTGGTACAATGAACAAAACTAAGTTGTGAAAAAGTTTGTTGGAATAATTTTATACCTACAATTAAATTTTACCTATGTTTGCCAAAAATACCTCTCAGTATTAATGAGGCCACCTGCGGCAATTCCAAGCCGAACAAAGACGTACGAATTAATGAGATAATCTTGAATTCAAACTTTCCAAAATCAAGTATTATAGGCACGATGATTTTTATAAATATTCGAAAGCAAACAATGAGACAATTGAGAAGATAGATTTCGCTGTCAAAATAAAGACATAAATCAACTACGTCTAAACAAGTAATTACATATTTACCGCTATCACAAAACACTATACTTTGAATCTGTTTTTAAATAAATAGAATAGTAGTAGTAGAAGTTATTAAATATAGAATCGAAATTGCCGACCATAATCTTAGTCGCTAGGAGTAGCAACGCATACGTTCGGCCTCAGATAGGACTTTAGGTTAGATGTGGTTAACCATAGATTACAGCGATCACATAATATCAGGCGACCTATCCGTTCGTCGGCTTTACTACTATCATAAACAAATTCGTAGAGTGAAGAGATAAAACTAATAGTAACGTATATAAAATACTTACCTATATATTCTTTACAAAAAATAAAATTCTCTGAAATTTCAAAACGTCACGAAAAGCCAAATGAAACCTTCAAACGGAAATATGAAAGTATAAAGATTTGTGAAGGCCGTATGAATTTCGTTTGCCTAAAGAAATTCCTTACTTGGTTATTTTTGCTTATTTCAGAAATATGAACTTGGTAAAGTATCTTGGTAAAGTATGGTCTAGAAATATTTAATTGGACTACGGGAAACCTGATTTTATGAGATATTTTCAGAATAGATTTAACCAATTTATTATAAAAGTGTTTATCGGTTAAATCCGCACAGTTAATCCACGTACATGACATATTAATTTTACCTTAGGGGTTGTTTCTCCATTAATGTTATTTATAAATGGAAGCCGGAACACCAGTTTCCGTATTTGTAACCTTAATGACAAAATGTGATTTGTAATCACCTTCATTATATTATTAGGATTTCCTAACTCACCGATTTAACTGGTACTTTGTTTGTCGGTCTATTAGAATGTTTTATTAAGCATACGTAAAATGTACCAAGACACGCGAAAACGTACACTAGATGGATATAAAAGTTTGTCTGTAATTTCTCCACCTGCTTAGTTTTGCCCACGACATATGTATAAGTTAAGACGCCTGCCATAAAATACATAGCAAGACATGATTTTAAAAATATACAAATAATTTTAAAAACAATTTATGCATATATATAAATTTATAGTTAAGATAATTATTGTTAGTTAGTCCCATGTTAATGTAGCGTGATAATATATAAATTATAACGATAACCGTAAAACAGGTACTCACATTTTGAGTTAATAAAGGCAGTAGCAGAGTTAAATTCGGACGAACGCGAAATATGTTTTTAAAAACAATTTGTTTATTATTACAAAATATTAGGGTTACAACTGTTTATGGACAGACATGACTATGACTATGATATGACCGTTTTATGGAATCACACGATCTATGGGCACTATTTCTCTGAGTCAGGGGAACGCAGGGTGTCTTCGGCCCGTGTAGGATGTGCGTTGTAACTGCGGTCGAGGTAAAGAAACACAAGTAAATTGACCAAGTTTTACTTTTATATAATACTAAGTAGTAAGAAGAAGGAAGTAGTTATTTTTCACTAAAATGAACATCAAAAATCCCCACTCGTGCATTGATAGTTATGCATGAAGGGAGTCCAATAACCAAGTAGCTGAGACATATATGTTTAAGTCAACTATTGACATCTAGATTCAGATCAACAACTTGTTTACTAAGCTTACATGCGAGTAAGTTACTGAAACTAGGACTAATAGATAAGTTCTCCTATTATTGTCCTCGTTTACGAAAGAAGTAGCCCTAATATCAAAAGATATTAGTAAACTTACATAAATTTCTTGGGCCAGCCTACTCACTATAAATCGTAAATCGTTATTAGTATCGATAAAAAAAAATTGTTCAACTATTTTGGTCAAGTGCAGGTAATTTGGAATAATTGAAGTGTTGTATGTCTGTTCGTCTTATTAATTATCTTCTAAAAATACACACACAAAGTGGACTCTTTGACGTAACGGCAATATGTAGAAGACGGTCTAATCCTCTCTCCATTGAGGGCATATATATTGAATATATATGCCCTATGTTTGCACTGATATGTATAAAAATCTGCAGTCCTTGAAAACCACACTAGCACGTTGAGTTTTATTAGGATTCTTTGATTGTGTAGCGACATTCTACTGTGCAGCCAGAGTAAGTTGCTAAGAGATGTTAGATGTTAGGTCCTTCTGATTGATCTAGGTGAAGAAAATTTCGTAAAATATGCTTACTGGAATAAATTGTACATGTGATATATATCCTTAAGACTATAACGTAATTAGCACGATTTTTATAGGACTTGAAATTGCCTCGTAACAGTTAATCCGTGAAAAGTGCCCTAACACGGGCAAATGTATAATATTATTTTTTTTAACATTCAAAATATTTTCGAACGAGGACTTAATTATTATATTGAATGGAACTATGTAACTTCTTGCCCAATTAAAAAAACTTAACTTTTTATGCACTAAAACCTTCCTCAGGAATCACTCTATCTGTTGTTGGAAACTGTGAGAAAATCCGTCTAGTGCTTTCTGAGTTTATCATGAACAGAGAGACAGATAGAGGCGACGGGGGACTTTGTTTTACACTCTTTAGAGATTGTGTCATGTAATAATATAAACGATGTATAAGGTACAGAAAAAAATGTTAAAAGTAAGAAACGAGCGTGCAGGCAACCTGATGATATGTGATCACAACAGCTTCCGCATATAGAACTGTTGTCTTCTCCGTCGTCCTAAATAGCCCTACCATTTCTGAGGAGTAAGATGGCCACCTCGCACGTACGTTTATTAGACTTTTGTAACTGAAACAGAAATTGCTCCGCGGTAAATTGTGAAGGTGACGATGGTACCTCCCTGACAAAAAAATGATAGTACCACCTATAAATAGTTGGTAGATCTAGACAGCACACTTTTTTGTGTGAGAAGAGTTCATACGTGCTGGCAAACCACCTGAAATTAAGTAGTCGCAGCCCATAGACATCAACGTGCAAGCACAAACACTATAAAAATGCTATCTGAGCTCGAACATATTCGTAGATATGTTGCTACTCCTGAGGACTAAGATGGTCCCCTCGCTTCAAAATGTAATCGGCAACCGCACCTCTTCAAACGAAACACAAGTCATGCTTTACGGCAGATTGTGAGGACGGCGTTGGTACCTCCCCAGCCGAACTACAGTTCTCCCACCTTCATGTTTTCAATATGATATTTACTTCATAAATCACAAAAGTTACCATGAGAGTACTTTCATTAACAACTATTTCTGCATAACTAAAACAATAACGTACGCCTGTTTATTTAAAATGTGAAATAAAATGCATTTAAACTTTTTAATGAACTGCCCTTTCACACCTGCACACTTTATTCTCATTTATAAGAAGCAAACAATATCATATATATAATGTATTAACGGGAACATCAAATGAATACAGGGTTATGTATAGCGTGTGACAGGGCATGATTTTCTGAATTCAAATCTCGTTTAGAAATACTTCGGTCTAGTGCCGGCCGCCATGTTAAATATATTATTTTTTTAATTTGCGAAAGGTCATTACGTTTATTAACTTATTATGATCATCAACATTGTGTACACCAATTAATATAAGAAGAATAAATTACAAGTTATACATAGAAGGTAAGTATCATTACTAAAAAGTCATTACTAAGCGAAGACTGCTAACAATAACAAAAACGAGTAACACATTTAAAACGAATTAAATACATAAAAGAAGTTCAGTAGTAATATAGAACTGTCCATTTTTTTTTAATTAAATTTTATAAAAAAGACAGTCAATTTTGATTCAAAGAAAAAATATAAAATATAAGCGTAATATGTAAGTATAACATTAAATTCATTTAAATAAATTTAATAAATGTCTAACATAAACATTCTACAAGGAAACCTTGTCCATGCGGCATCGTGCAAGGAAAGCTGGCCTCGTTCCCGCGCTGATTGTCGATTGCAATTATCTGTGCAACATATTATCCAGCTTTCTCGTCACTAGCAACTTCGATCAAACGTAGGTCTGATGAGATATTTATTACAAATTTATCAAATATATTGTTAAGTAACATTTTCTACATTCATAACATAAGTCGACATACATACGTATCAACATATAAAAATATCTAAGTTTTTCATTTAGATAACCCTCCGTCTGTTTGTATAAGCTAATCTTGGAATCGACTTCATAAATATTCTGAGGATATTTTCACGGAAATATAAACGACCATCAAGAAAGTAATTAACATAAACAACTTTTAATTACGAAACATGTATCTGTCTGGTTTTTGCGCAAAAAATGAGATTGGCAATAGAATTCGTTTTATGAGGATAGAATAGACTTCTCCGGCTCGCACGCATTTTATGGCCTATAAAAATTATTGTACCAAACGAAGTATCTAATCTGGAACGCAATTTATAATGAGTATAATATTTTCACAATATGTGTAAAAAATAACATTTATAGTATATGAAATTAATAAGACAATAATTAACTTATTTGACATTTAAATTACCAACTTTCAAATTTAGTTTTTAGTTTAAAAAAAGGTATACTGTGTCACCTTTACCGTGAATAAAGTTTATTTATTATATATATATTTAATTTTGCCTCAAAATTCTGCATTTTAAAGCAACACGCAGTAAGCTTGTATGAAATTGTATGAAACCATAGATCAAACCACAACCAACCATCCCACGCCCTTTTGATTTGTTAAGCTATTAAAAGAGTAACTCTGTAGCTCTCACGCCATCAAGACGAGTTTAACGATGTGAGATTTATCAAAATCATGTCATTTGTTTCTGATACCACGGGTAAGTATGGATAACCGTTCATCCGTCAATCCTTAATTAACGAAGTTAACATATTGCTTAGATATTTCATTTCTAAATTTGTCAATACATATAAATTAACTTTCCTACTATTTAACTTCATTATAACAATTGTTGATGTGATGGTACACCCCGTTGAAAGAGTAAAAATTGACACACACACACACACATATATATGTATATAGGTCAAACACATAACCACGGAAAATAGTTGCAGTTACTTCTCTCTTTCGTGCAAGTAACAAATATATTTAGCTTCCCCGCAGTTGAGTAAAAATAGAACTTATCTCCGAAATTCAGTTAATTTCTTAGTCTAATTGGTTAGCAAGGCCCTAAATTTTGAGATATTAACTTTGGAAACATCTGCCGCTAGTTGTTTGTTGGCAACCATCTTAATTCCTCGACAAACTTCTACGCTTCAGGTACACACACTGCCAGTCGTATTTAATTAATTATTTTGTGAAATTGTTTAGAGATTGGAAGTAACCGACTCTAATGAAATTTCTACTTTAGGGCGCTGTTTAATTTTCACACAGAAAAAAAATCTGATGGTATATTTTGATATTTTTGTTTCTCGACAGTTGGAACTCACTTGGAACACTTTTCTTCAATTGTTTTATGAAATATAAATATCGCCACAAAGATATCGGTTCTACATAGATATTAAAATATGTTATGATGTACATTCGTCATTAAAATCTCGTAGATAAATTGAGCACCAAATCGTAAGTCCTTTTATGGCAGGTATGTTATGGAGCTGCTAATAGACTACCCTATAACTACCCGCGTCATTTTTATTTTCTACTGTACATACCCATGTCTAATTAACCATTGCATTTACTTATTAGAAACGGATGAACTATACATTTATTAATAAGTAAAATGAACTATATTACAGTAATTTGGCTGCATAAAAATTAACAGAAAGCCTAAAATTACAGTCCACAAAGCGCGGTAAAAAGGTTTCATTTTGCTAAGCCTGCTTTTATCGCGACAGGCGTTCAGCTCAGATAAGATTGCCCAACGTTTCGACGTTCGTTGATGCCGGCTCAAGTGATGAACGCTTGGCGACTATATGCCAGTGATAGACTAATGATCACCGTGGCAGGATGCCCGTCAATTTTATTGAGGAAATAAGTAAACGGATTATTTTGAATACTTTACTTTTGCCACAGCTAATATTATCAAGTTCAAAGTTTATCTCCTCTGTAAATTTACCGAGGGCCGTTAAATAAATATTTAAAATTTCGTATTATTAATATTATATTTAAGTATCATGTTATTAATTATTAAACTAAGGTAGCACATCATTTACATATTTTATAACATTGCCTGTTTTTATCTTTAATAACAATGAAAATTACTAGCACTTATATCCTGTTTCAAGTAAGCTGTTATATAGTAATGCGAAGCCTGTATTTTAATATTTATAATCATATAGATAAGAATATTGCAACTTATATGCTATGGTTTGTCATAAATTTTAATTTGCCATGATATGCCAAAAAAAACGAATTCGCAAAATGAAAAGCGTAGAAATAAAGTGTCACCTTCCAAGTTTTTCGTGCAATAAAGTGCAGGAACAATATAAATTCAAGAAGCTCTGTATTTCTCGTAAATCTGTCTTGTGAGTTTATGTTCACTGAAAAGATTTAGATGCGATGAATGGTACTTTTGTTTCGTACGTCCATATGTCTCTGTGTGTCCAGCGATATCCTGTGTTCTTTTCTGCATCACGTCTCGATTGAGATGACCACTCGGAGACCTTTCTGCTTCAGTCCTTGTCAGTTCTTTTGAAATAATGCTAATCATTGGAACTATATTAATAAGTTCTTTTATAGATTTTCTCGTTGCGATGAGTCGTAGCCTTAGTCATCTGGTGAAATATCAACCATATCTTCTGTCTATGTAAGCCGAGTTAGTATAAAAAGAATTTATTTTACAAACTGTTATCCTAATAGCCACAAATCATTATTATACGATATATCACTTTGTTGACGCGGACACTAAGTTACTGTTAGTAAAAATGTATTTATTATTTCTCTCTGCTATTACATCTCACAAGAACCACTGAACTGTTTAAATAAAAGTTATTTAATATTAAGACTGGATTAAGGAATCTAAGAAACAGCTTATTACGTTACATCCTCGGTTTTGCGCTGATATATATTTTTCTTTGCTCTTACAATGTTTTCTTCCTTTAAAATTCTTTCTACTAGAAGCTACAAGATAGTATTCTCATTTATTTAATTCAGTTCACAGTGATCGAAGAAACCACCGTGGTGTAATCACAGCTTCCTTTCATTTGCCGTATCGCTTGGGTAACGAATAATAATAATGCGCTTAGTTAGTTATTTTTTTTACTTGCACCTTTTTCCGACCCCATTTCATTTGAGATTTCTGTGTAGCAAATGTTCCCTGTTGGTACATTTAAATCCCGTTGGTACGCTTCATTATACTACAGTAGAAAAGTTGTATTGAGTGTTCAGCAGTCCCTAATCATATTGGTGTTTGCCATGAAAATGTACCTACATATGTATAACAATTTAAAAATGATTTAAGAGTGAAAATAAGAAGTAATAAATTTCGATTTTTGTATGATAATAATTGATATGTATATATATTTTACAGGTATTTAACTAACTAGTAATATTGACAGAACAAATTGATTTGCATATTACATATTATTTAAATACTTTAGTAATTAAACACTACCTATTAATATTTCACCTTTTTTTTGTTACTTAAGGAATAAGTATGGTAGTCTTGCCTTGATAGCTTTTCTGTAATGGGTAATTAATCTAAGGAGTTTTATCCTTCCTGTGTTTTATTCGGAATATTTTACATTATACGGAATATTTTACTTTATATTAAGTGACCACGTGGTGCAGTGATGGTAACAATACAAGATTGACATGTTGACTGTTTCGCTTTTAATTCCTGATTAGGCACACATATAAATTATAAATGTAGACTTATGTCCTGGGACTGAGTACTTGCTATCTAAAAAGGAACCTTTATTGATCAACGTTTTATTATGCATTCAATTCACAGTATAAAATACAAGTACAATTGTATTTATTGAGACCATGTTACTACACCTATAGGTATTAAACCTATAGGTACTTTCAATTACAACGTTCTCGTCGTCGTCTCGAACAGTATTGTGCACCGTGTACTTACATATATTCCACGTGTTAATTAGTAGCAACATCAATACCCAAAAGTTAGATATAAATGACATTATGACGAAGCTAGAAGCCAACCACACTCAAATGGGCTAACCACTAATAAATTCACATTAATTCCCTCATTTCCCTTCTTTCTCCGCTGTTATTCTAATCCACTTAATCTCTTTAAAATGGCTAAGTAAATTATGTAGATTAGAAACATTAATGGCGATGTAATACACGGCTGAAGATTAGAAGCGGTCTTCTTTAAATGTCAAATAAAATATCATTTATCTCCCATTTCCATAATTCCCTCGGACAGGAGCTGCCCAGGGGATGTTTTAAATAATAAAGTCGCGACAACTCATTAACGTAATTTACTTAAGCTCTTAACTGGAAATGCATACCGTGGCTTTTAAAGAGATATATTTTTTCAGTTTACATTTTATATTAATTATGAAAATACTCCATTAGCTACCCATTACTGTCCTACTTTTGAACACGGATCTTCCCTTAAACTCAGAAGAATTTAGTTCATTGCTTATCACGCTGACTAAGTGCGGATTAGTTCTACTTCATGCACATTTGAGAAACTTATAAAGCACTCGCATGCATTTATATTTTTTTGATGCGCGTTTTTACACTATTAGACTTATCAAAATATGTTTTGATGTTTGATCCGCAGAACCTGCGCTGTAAAATTGCTTATAGAAATTTATCGCTATTTTTAATTGTGAGTATCCGATCCATTTATTTACGTATCCATTTTAATTACTTTAATATATTTTCCCTTGATGCGTTCAACCATGACACATAATTTGTATAAAAAAAATCATCTCTGTGCCTATTTACCATTTGAAATAGAGCTATGTGATAGACAGACGTATGGACAGATCATTAAATTACTAATGAGGTGTCAATGAATAGTACAAAATTCTAAACGGAAGGCATTTTCATAGACACAGGTTTGCGTGTTCATGACCGAGGTATATAAATACTCTGTAGGAAGACCTTGCTATTAATCTCCTGAATTAATCCCTTATCGTACGGTAACCGCGGGAAAATAACTTATGCTACGCAGGCTATGGACAGAAGAGATATTCGAGACCAAAGTAATTTTTTTTTGTTAATCCTTATCCTTACTAATATATAAAAGTGGAACGTTGTCTGTTTGTTTATTGTTTGCGTTTCATTTACGCGAATTGTATTGATCAAATCTACCTCAGATTTTTACACAGATTTCTTGTAACTCAGGCTTAGTTAAACGCTAAATGTATGGCCATCAAATTTTATAATGAAAAATAATTATTTTTCATTATAAAATTTGCCTTGAAATAAATTTATTTCAAGGCTAATATCTGGTGCGTGTACCTAAATATAACATTTTCAAACTTTTATGTCGTGTACTTGCTATATTTTTGGGTCAACAAGCACGTTACGAGCTACGTAACGATCTATAAAGTCTACATTTTTTGAGCAAACTGTGGTTTAAGTTTATATGTTAATTTTTGTATAAAATCAAAGTTTTAATCGAACGAACAGTACATTTAAGTGGAAAGTGGCATACATGTATCCATCTCCATATAGTGGACTAGTTACAATTAAAGTTTTATTTTATTGTTTTATAGAGTTTTATGAACAACGAAAGAAGAATGTATCTTTTACTGAAGTCATTAATAAAAAGGAAAGATTAAATTTAAAGAATATTTACTACATATAAACAATATTCAATACAATTTTATTTAAATAAGTTGAAATGTTTAGTCTTGCTCTGAAATAATGTGTACAGATATTTCAGTGGGCTTTGAAACAAAAAATTGGAACGATCTTTTCATACCACCCACGCTCTCCTACACATGCCAAATAAGATAGCATCTTTTAAAACATGAAGTAAGACAAAACGTCAAAATGTTGTTGAAAGAACTTTGTACGAGCTTTCTAGAGCAAAAAATCCAAATAAACTTGTAAAAGTTTTTAAATAACCACGACTTTCTGTGTTTCACAGATAGAAATAGGTCTCTTCCTGTTTCTATCCCTTAACCCAGAAAATATAGATCACCATGCTGCTCCAGTGTAGATTAAGACATAGGCCTTTAGTAACCAGCCCATGTGTCTGAAGTTTTTAAAACTTCCATAAGGTCTTAAATAAGTCCAAACATACATAAAAGTTTGACACTAACGGTCACCGATCCAATTCCCGGCTTCGCCTGACATTGCTTAAGTTTGTCATTCGTTTACGAACTACGTAAATGCAGCTAAGTAAGCTTAGAAATACCCATGGTTTTATTAATGCTATTATAATTTTCGTTTAATAAATCCTAAATGTAGAAAAAATAACATCACAATAATTTCAGTTCGATTCTGATCTATTATTACAATTTATAAGATAAGCGGGATTTTATTCAAGTAAAAATAAGTTCCATTTAAATTAAACTCAAGGTTTTAGCAGTCACTAAACGTTCTCTGAAATGGAAACTGTGTATCTAATCCCAAAAGGTTGTCTCTTTTGTAAAGATTAAGGGAATTTGACTGCGGTTTCATTCAAAAGCCGGCTCGCACTATCGAATTATTATTTGAACTTTCCGGTTTATTAAACTCGAGCTTCGTCCGTCCAACTAAGTCCTTATCACTAAAGCACTTATATTCAAGTTCCTTTAGCGGATTTGGCTGTGTGGTAGAAAATGGATCATATTGGATCATTTTCGCAATTACCTTTTTATATTGTCTTTTCACCTCCTTTACTATTTTTAGGAATATATGTCGTGAAACTTTTTGTAGGCTATTTGAAAGTAAAATTTTCAGATTAAAGTTATTTAGTAGCGAGTTCTACAAGCAATACTGTTTTGGATGGGATGGAATGAAACTAAATGTCGACTTTGTCTAAGTCCAGTTAATTTCTTCGGCTACACTGCAGGACGACTTGATCGTTGTCTTTGTTAATTTTATTAGTATTATAAAGTACTTAAGTTTAAAGTATTTTTTTCTCATTTGTAGCGTCAATGTATTTTTTTTCCTCTCTCTTTCTTTTCTTATATCTCTTTTCCTCTCTTCATCTGCGTCTTCTTTCTCTCCATATATCTCTTACTTTCCCTGATTTTCCTTTTTTCTTGCTCTCTCTCACCAACTTATAAAACTTTTCATAAGCCTTCCTTGATCCAGATGCGTGCACATCGCAGCAATTGTCTACTGATTGTCTACTAAATATTTTTACAAAAAATAATTCTGGAATAATACTATGTAAATACAAATTATATACTAACATATCATGCTAAGTATGTCTAATAATATTCATCTAATATACAACTTAAGTATTGCCTCAACTATGCCTATAATGGCAATAAACACCAAAACACGATCGATATAATAAATGATACTGCCTGTTTGTTACACTCTTAGTCGAAGGCGGCACGTGTTGTGAATTCCATATGCAGCCAACTACTACAAAGTGGAAAGCTTTTAGACGCCTCTCAACAATATACATTTCAACCAGTAAGTTAGCAAATAGACCTTCAAGTGGTTAAAAAGATTTGAAATATCTGCATGTGCTTAGGATCTATATTCAGCCAAGAACATTTAGTATTTCCGCCAGAAAAACACGTACTTTAAATATGTATAAATAAAAGTGAAAATTAAAAATAGAAATTTTATAGTAATGTAAATAAAACAGAGAACTTTTGAAATCAAAGCTGATTCAATGCTGATTATCAAAGCTGATTTTTAGGAATAAGAACGCAATTATTGTTGTACATTTATCATAAAATTATCAATATTGTGGAGTTTAGTGATAATATGTTAGAAGGTATTTTATATTGATTCGTATTGGCGATCTATCGTCCAGTCGCCCGACTACTCGCAATCGTGTGTCGAATACAAATGTGCCCCCAGTGTTGAGCTTGAACCTTTAAGAACGAACAATGAACACCGTAAAGTCCGTCCCTAAATAAACTCTTCGTAAAAAGTTTCAAGTCGAGTTTCCAACTGCACGCTGTTGGTTTATTTGCCATGGCGCTAACATACAAAATTGGTTTATAAATCAAAATTCATAGTGAAATACAAAACGAAAATAGTTCGGTATGAAAAAGAAAATAAATTACAGAAAAGATATTAGATACACCAACAACTTATTTATTTAATAAATTTCATACGCGGTATGACTATGTTCATATTTTATTTTTAAGACCATGGTAATTCTTTATTATATAGCTCAAAAACAGCATTTAAATGCAAGTTTCGATTTATGTTTTTTTTTAATTACGATGTTTTAATATGCAGTCAAACATAGGTATGGGTGACAACGAACATGTGTATTATGATCTTAGTACAGATATGTAACAAACTGTCAGACTTCATCAATATCTATATTTATACTTTTAGTCACTTACGGATTTAATGTAGGCCTCGAGATAATCTACGAAACTTCCTGCAAAATTTTGCCACGAGGACAAATTCCTTCCACAATTTGATAACTTAGTTTAATACATCTGAAAGTTTTCGAAATTATAGCTGACGTGTACGAAGTTCAGTAATAAAAGTACCAAATGTCGGAATTCTGTTAAAATTTGTTTAACAGTATAACTTTGGGAAGCTTTCATCTGTTAAGCTTTATGCTCACTCGCTTACTGAATAAGATATCATTATTTAATTAATGTATTCAATTTGTCTCTCAGATGCACCAGAAATTTTGTTTAAAATCGTGGACATTTGTTGTCCAAGTTTTATTAGTTCTATTTGTGATTCTAATCTCACAGCCATGATCGTATTGAATGAAATATTGCAAACGTCCGTGGAAGGTCATGTGATTTATGTTTGACAATATAGAGGATGTTATGTATCTCAACTAATATCGTAACATTCTGTAGGAATTCATTGCATATTATGTTGTGAGGCAATACTCGGTAATGTAAACAATGATAGGGCAGACATAATGTATGTGTTAGGCTCAATACGGTGACAACCCCTAAATCGGCTACTCCTGTTACTAATATCCTGAATGCATTTACAGAACTTATTTAAATTCGCAGTAATTTTGATCATTAAAATGTTTAAAAAACATTTTATTTGCTTTAAGAGAAGTGTTGATATTTTTGCATAACACGTTAATAATGCTATTATATTTGATTAATATATTAAAATTATTTTTTCCTCGCGTCCGTTGGTAAGTTAGATCGTTCACTATCTGAGTAGTGGTAGTCTATCGCGGTCTATAAAATATTTCCATCATAATATGAGCAATTCTATTTGTCTTTATGTTGGAAAAATAATGAATATTTTTTTATTATATTCGAAGAAACAGCTGCTAGCGTTGTAACTGTATGCTATAATTTGTACTTTACTGCCATTAAACTATTATAGTAAACTGTCTTCAACAAATAATTACTGTGTTTCATTCTACTGTTTGTAGCAATGCAAAGCGATTGTAGTAATTTTCCGCCCTGCGTATTCATTTAACTGGCGTTTTAAAAAGGTACTAAAATATTTGTTATTAGATACGATAAATAATTATTGGGTTTCTATGTAGTAAATATAGGATTTTCTAATTTCAAAATGCATTTATATTACGTTTGGGACTGCAATATTTTAAAGTCCGATTGTTGGGCATGGATAACTCTTGTGACTTAGGGAAGCCAAGATCATACTCCACCATGGTGTTCTAGTATAGATTGGTGGCGATAAGGAAGAGGCGGAGCCAATTCATTTTTTGGGGGGTTTCAAAGCGCCCATGCAGTTTCTGACAAGGTGTTTGGACTACCATCAATCGATACCAACCAGGATAATTCGTATCCAGCGAAACACTGAAGTTCAAATAAATCTTAGCTACTTGTTTACTAGCTTAATCTTACCCATCCAAATTCAAACCGCGCCCAACATTGCTTATCCTGGTCAATCGTTTATTATGAAAATATACATACATAAACATAGCCGTGATATTATGTACAATTCTTTCAATAAGTAAGTATTACTTTCCAAAATATTGTTAGATTGAGTTCAAATTATTTTGATAACATTTAATAATAAGAATGGTAAAAATTAGGGATAATTGTGCGTTATGCTGCGAATGTTTTGACGTCTATTCTGAAGGATACACCTAATTTGTCGACGCAAACAGCTCGCGAAAGTGCCCGCGATTCTGAATACACAGTGTGTTACCGAATAATAAAGATAGATTTTTCCCTCGTTTCAGATATCGGAAACCGTAAAAGGATAAAAGTACAGTGTGATTGTGAAACAAAATTGTGTTTTATGTGATGGAGTACATGTGTGATCGTATTTACCTAGCGATAGGCTCGAGCCGATAATATTAAGGTAATTAACGAAAACAACAATTAATCACATTAACATAACAACAAAAATCATATACTTAAATATTGAATTAGGTTTAACCACAAAAGTAATTGAAGTCTGCGGGATGAAGGGGTACAAAAAAGGAACTAAGAAATTATCTATGTACTTATATAATATTTTATATAACAACTCTCTTGCGAAGCCACAAAAGTATATAAGTATTTTGACCCTTATATGAATCCTTATATGTAAGTCAGTAGATAGAATTATTCCCAAGATTGTGGCCGGAAATTAGAAATATAATGTTAAACCGTCAATAAGGGTCCACACGGAACTAGGAGTTTTTATATTCAGTAAACCTTAATAAGCTTTTTCTTGTCACTGACAAAGCCATCATTTTGATTAGACCTAGTATAGTCTGTTACCTTTGACTTAAATAAAAAGTTATGCTATAAAAAGTAATAAAATTTTATGTAGGTTATTTAAATATGTTAACATTTTATTTCAATAAAAGTTATGAGACAATATATTTCTGAAATTTTAAACATTTTCATTACAAACTAGACGCTCCTGCGACTCCCTTCGCATGAAAAAATAAAAGTATTTCTGTGGCATGACAAATATTTTAAGATAAACCTTAAAGATGATTATATTAATTTAATCAGAAACGATTCATTATTTTACGCAATATATATAATACAAAAAAGAAACAGAAATCGACCGTTTTTGGATATTCATAAGGCAATGACAATATTTAACAATTTTACTTATTAAAAATTCATATAATAAAGACCAAACCGTCTTTCTAAGAGGAGATGGATCCAGCGATGGGACAGTAATAGGTTAATGATTCATTTAATTTATTTTTATTTCATTAATTAATACATAGATAAAAAGAACGGTTTATGATTACTTAGATTAATTGTCAACAAACATTCAAAAAGGAAAGGGAGAGAAAAACGAAAATACTATTAAACATTTTATAGATTAAACAAAAAACATAAATGAAGTGAAATTATTTACAAATTTCAAACAATAATGAATAGTTAGAAATGAGTACCTTCAGAAAACCTAAAATATATGAAAACGTGTAGTTTGCAGATTTTCGTTGGCAACTTTTTGTAGGCGCAAGTTGTAGTTGTGTGGCTAGACTAATAGTCACTCACTGGATGGTACGATGTGTAATAAAACGGCTAGAGGACATACTGTTATGGTTATTGAATCTTTTATTAGCTCACAAGCGATAAACTATTCTATCCGTTCTTTAGTCTGATTGCCTCAACATTCGAGCTTCTTTTTTGTGAAATATATCCTTAGAAACCAATATTAAGTATTTGTACGAAATCCTCCTATTGAAATGGTATACTGAAAAGAGAGATATTGAAATCACGAATTGACATCACTTTCACGAATGAATAAATAATATATGAGATAAATTACTTTACGGTAAAACTATTGTCAAACACCATTATGCCACGCTTGAATAAAACCTATAAAAATGTGACTAACTTAAAATATTTTTTGAGCTACACGCACTACCAAGAAAAATAAAAGTCGGTTAAAAACAATTATTGTAAAATTAAATAAAATGAATATATTTGTAAAGGCCAATGAGGGCACTGACTAGTAGTCAGATACGATCTTTTCTAATCTACCGCCGGTCCGGAACGCGGCCTCAACTGAGAAGATCCGGCAAGAGAATTAAGCGGCTTGTAATTGATGCCAACGATACCATTTAAAAAGTTGTTTAACTCTCTTTAAGTAATAGGATTTTACTTCAAATAAAGCAGTGATATCTAATACTATTATTTTGGCGACAAGCCCGGGATAGGAAAGACGGTACACACTTCTGATTTCAGAAGTTTTGTACGTGTTACAATTAACAGTTACTTACGTTAGAAGTAAAGAAAAACATCATAAGGAAGCGTGCTTATATGACATGTGTATATAAAGTTATCAACGAAAAGTTAAGTACCAATACGCACGTAGCTACTCGTAGCGCGGTGAGCTATGGCCTAGTCTTCATTCTGAGAGAAGACCCTATAGAGGGACAATAACTGGTTGGTGACGATAAATACCTATCTACTTACCATCTCTGTTAATGCGAGACAAATATGTATATACTAGTGTTATACTGTACAAAAGGAGTACTAATCTAAGTTCGTATACTAATAAAATTTCTACAGAATGCTAAATACCTTAATGTTGAGGAGCCTGAAACGGGCTGTTACGTAAAGTTAAAATTAACTTTGTTTTGGTTTTCATTAAAAAGCTACGTGATATGTCATTGCTGCGAAAGAGCAGTTGATTTATTTTCATCATAAAAACTGGTTTGTTTTTGTTATGGGTGTGCCAAAATAAGTAGGAATTACGTTTACACCTCCCGACATTCGTTTTTCGCTCTATTATGTTAGGAGAGAAAAAATGTATATAATATTATATTATGTATACATTTTATGTATAGAGCCGCAAAGTACATGAGTAGTCTGAGGAAGAAGGAAAACGCTTGGAATTTTCCTTCCTCATAATATTATGGTTGACCAATACTTGCGGCTGCAATATTTGTTTGACGCGTCCATAATATTCGATAATATTTAATGTGAACCATGTGTCGACTTGCAAAAGGTGCGTATTTTTGATGCAGTTGAACTATTTATTGATTTCATATAATTCATCATAACTACACATAAACGTCTTAATTTGTAAAAATCGCGTATCACTACGTTCGTACATCTCCAAAACCATGCAACTGACCTTATTTAACTTTATGTATAGCTCCAAAGATAGGACATTCTTGAACCCGATAAGAGGCGCTATTGACTAAATCAATAAAGGTTTTTGTTTTTTACAAGTTTTATTTTTTATAGTTTTTGGGTGCCGCTAAAGCTGCGGAACTTTACAAGTTTATTATAACAATGTTAATATGGTTCCATTACATTCGTATCCGGAAAAAGTTTGACGAAATGATTATTTGCAGGTATACACACGGGGGAGGTGAATAATATGTAAATCGTCACTTCGGGTGACATCAAGAGACATTAGCTACACTTGGTGCGAGTGTCAACGGTTGCCGTAGAGTCGACGCACGAAAATGGGCAAGAAGAACTCAAAACTCAAGCAGGACACCATCGACAGGCTGACCAGTGCCACTTACTGTAAGTATTTATATGTACTTAATTCACTTTATTTCAAAGCAAGAACAATCTAATTTTCAACATCGATACATTTGTACTCTACCGAATCAAGTATTTACTAAGGAAGGAATAAGCAAGATTTTAAAGTGATATATGTATCAGAAACATAAAAATTATCGACTTAAACCAACAAGAATATGGTGTACTTCATATTTTAAAGTACACCATATTCTTGTTTTTAATATACATCATTAAAACAATTTTTCACTAATTATATCATCATAAAATTACAGTCGTTTCTAAATATATCATTAAGTTAGTTAGTCAATAAATAAATTTTAATTAACAATTTCAATTTTGAAAGGTTAATGAAAGTTTCGGGTATGTAATTATAAAAATAAACTAAACAATATCTCGGGACAATTTGTTCGTGGTGAATTAATTTCAAACTAGACTGAGTTTGTAATTAGACAACAGATAAACATACCCATATATTTCTCAATATACGCTTAAACATATATGTACATCAGGGCATGGAATAAATACTCAATCCAGAGACAGAACAAATATTTTTAGCTTCAATTTTGTATACGCAATTTTCCTTGTCGCGATTTACAGTCGCGTCCGACAACAGTGACTTACATTGTGCCTAACCATTAATATAGCTGAACAAATATCTGGCTCGCCAGTTGATTCCATTAGTCACGGACGCATCGGCGGCATTGGTCAAACGTATATTTGTTGTATAAAATAGAAGTGGCTAACAAGCATGCAGTCTGTCTAATAAAAATGTTTGATACATGTTACGTGCCGTTTTTAATAGGATATATATATCTGTAGCCAAATTTATGTAAAACAAAGGTCGCATCCGAAGTTAAACACAGACGCGTTACTACTGAGGACTAAGATATATGGCTCAAATTTGAACGAGCCGGATGTCCGTGCATCGAAAAGCAAGAACTGTCTCACGCTAGAAATAGGTTTATAGTGGTACCTCCCCGTCCGAGTGATACAACTTTTACCACCTTTCAGTAAGTATAGCAACGGTAACGTAAGCAAATTACAAAGAGTTCAATCGCATTCAGTGAATCAGTGCGTTTCGTCACTCCTAAGTAGTGCAATGTATAATATTTTGTTTTCGAGCAGCGGTAGACAATCGTAAATTCATTTGTCTTATTGATTAAGAGCATGAGGGATTAGTGAATAACGAGTGAGGCTACGACTGATCATCCAAATAGCGAAACCCATTAGTACTGTTAACAATAACGGACTGTTTTCTCATGCCATCTGTTGTGTTCTTTATCCCCCATTAGTCGGAAAAGCACATTCGAACGGAAGCAACGTTTTTGTTGCCACTTCAATCATTTTATGTTAAGTGGCCACTTGAATACAGTATACAGACAAAACATTTTATATATTTAGATGGGGAATAGCTATATTTTAATATTATAATTAAAACTAAGAGATAGTTTGAACGTGAGGTTTGATGCTGATTTTTCGGGGAGAGAATCTATCATTTCATCGGAGTTCGATTGCAAGAGACCATCGCTGGGTCTTTTCTGTTTATAATAATTGTAGTACAATGCCATTTTTTTCCGACTTGAACATATTCATTCATCTTTAATATAATTCTGTCATATTTCACATTTGTTATAAATGCCCATTAAAATATATAATATATAAATATAAATAAAAATGTTTTGCTTACACATTTACTTTTTGTTATACAAAAAAATACACATAGTAGCAGAAAATAATCTGCAATAAATAAAGTTTCTTTGGTCATTGTAACATTTTATTCTTTAAATAAAAGTCATATAATCAATACGGTGGTAATCGATTGTTGTCAAATGTAAAACGGTTTACGTAATAATATATTTCATATTTAGAATAAAATAAAAAAGACGTTGACAATTTTGAGAATTGAAACAAATAAATATAGGAGTAAAAATAAGAATTTTAAATGCGCGTAGGTAACTTCTATTTGAAGATTAACATCATTCTGTCACTTTCCTGTGACGGTTTACTTCATGGAAGAAAAAGCTGTATCCTACTTCTCTGTTCTATAGCTATCTCTTCCGCTAGCTCGCATATACTGAAATACTCTCAAGATTTTCTTGGTTTATTTACAAATGATTTATGGACATCTAAAAAACCTGTTAGTAAACGTCAAAATAATCTTCTTTGTGATATGTATTATATTTTTATTTACGAAATAGTTTGCTAAAGTTGAACTTTATGCTAACATAATTATAGGTACCTGCTATTAGTATACAAATTATGACGTCATTCAGAGTACTGATTAATGAACGTAATGACAGTATTATGGTTCATTAATCGTTCGTGCGTGTCGGTCGGAATGAAAGTCACTCCTGGCGTTTCGCCGCCCAAACTATTCCAAATCCATATTCCGGCCCATTCATAAATAGTAGATTTACATAAGTAGTCCTGAATTGTACAAAAAAATTGTATACCTATACAGGGTGCTTGAGAACTGATAATATAGCCCATTGTAACATACACAGCAATACTTATCATATACTGATCGTTATCTGATACTCTTATTCGTTTTTTCTAATGAGGTTCAGTTTAGCTTATTTTCCCTTTCGTGTTATACAAACTGTAATTCAAAAATTTGGTGTGACATCTTCGTAATGCGTTCTTCAATAAAAAAATAAATGAAAAAATCTTTTTATAAAGATTCAACGATTTTTTGTATTTTAAAATACCACCTTACAGTTTCAAAATCGAAAAAAATGGGTAAATATAAGTCAATATGTTCTGAGTTATTATATTATACCTTTAAGGTTTACACTACAATTACAATTTCAACACCCTGTATTACAAAACACTTTATTTTAATTGCAAGTCTAATGAGATTTTGGATGCTAAGGCTAAACATATTCTGCAATGAATAGACAAGTATATACACGTTTATTCAACGTGCAATTTATGGCTCCATAACTGTAGAACGAGAACAAAACAATGTAATTAATCACATAGGTACATTATGTATAATAGAATTTGCGGCGGAAAATCAAATTTACTTGTTAGTCATTAACGAATGACCAGCAAATTGCTGTCTAAACATAAACATGTGATACCGCAATACGTTTGACTCAAAGTGATTTATAACGGATCAACTGACAACATTAATTTGGGAGTTATATTAGAAGTGTTACAAATGGAAAATACTTTTTAGTTTAATAGGCTTCATTTTATGATGATTTTAGAAACGCGTAGATTGCAGAGAATATTTCAAACAGAATCGACCGTCCTCATCTTCGTACAGTCATTGTCATTATTATTTTATTAATGTCCTACTGCTGGTACACGGCAACTCTCGATATAAAACGGATTCACACGTTTTACTTAAGAAAGCTGTAAGAAACTTGCTGGCACGAGCATATAAGTTCCTCACATTCTTAAAAGCACATTTCGTTGTGTTTACAAAAAAGCTATTTAATTCGTAACACGCATGCAAAAAAAAGTTCCGTATGCAAGTGGTTATAGCTAATGTTTAGGGGACAGGCGACATCACGCCTTTTAGTGGAGAAAGTAACCAGTTTGAAGCGAGGCGACCATGTTAGTCTTCGGGAGTAGCAACGTATCTACGTTCGAGCTCAGATAGGATTTCAGTCGTATTCGTCGACATCAGGTGGTTTGTATGCTCTTTTGCTACTGTTCTCACATAAAAAAGTCCTAAGGAAGATTTCAAAGATTTGAAATTCATTTTAATTTCAAAATTGAATTATCAGTTGAACTAGTAGAATGAGACAAATAAAAAACTTTGTTCGTAATTTAGTCTGGGGAGAAGTGGACAAATTCTCCCATTTACCCACCCCTCTGTATCGGCGCCTACGAACGTGCTTGGGATTCGTATTCCGACAGTACAGTACCCCATTGAGCTGTCACTGTTCCCTCTTTAACGTTTCCTAATTGGATATGAGGATTTGCCAATTTAATATGGCACAGCGGTAAACATGCTTGACACGTACTCGATTTCCAATCATAAATGGAAATAATCAATCTAGATTTCCAATCTGGGCTTTTATAATAATCGTAGATGTTTTGTGAAATGAAAGTTGCAAACGAGCATGTAATCCACCTTATGGTAAGTGGTCACCAACACCAACGAACATTTGTAACCAAGGTCATTAAGACCGAGAGACCCACTTGATGTTTTGATGAGGTTAATGGGTCTCAAATAGTGGTGGCCTTATTTGTATGAAGCTGGCTACTACACCTTTCTACCGAAACTCATTTAAGTTTCACGCTTAAAATTGATGTGGATGTAGCATCAGGTCGAAGCATATAAGTTTTGCCACTTGCACAATCCAAGAGTTTCGCGAAAAGGCGATATTAATAAGAGAACGAAAGATTTTGCAAAATACTTATTTCACGTTCTCGAATAAATAGCCGGTTTAGCTTTGTAAAGTTAAGCGATAAAGTTGTCGGCGCCGGCCAGACTGAAACCGACCCCTACTATTCATTTTACTATGTTACTATACAAGTATACAAGTCGAGAAATGTTTTTTGTGGCACGAGAAATGTAGTAGCGGATAATAAGCAGAATACGTGATGAAATTTCTTCTGTTTAATGGAACATAAGCTACTCTCAAGAATTGAGGCCACCTCGAATGTAAATAAATGTAGGTGGTAACCATACCTCCGTAAGATTATATTTGAAATAATCTGCCATCTTATGAAAATATCAAATTCGTTACACGTAAAAAATATAAACGAATTTCGTTATTTAAAAAAATAATAAGCGGCCAATGTGCTAAGAATTCTGTATTCAGTTACGATTACAGAGGCACACCTAGCTCACAGTCACACGGAGAGGTCTACACATACATACAACTAAGCAAAGTACAGTAGCGAAGAGAGTCGAAGGCATAAAAATCATTATGAAATATGACGTCATGGCAAACAAGTCATTCTTACCCTTAAGGGCGCTAAGTGTTTCACATAAAAAACCGGCCAAGTGAAAGTCAGGCTCGCGCATCGAAATTCCTAATAAGCTTCTAATCGTTTTTGCCTTTGTGATGTATGTACAAATTTAAAGTTTTTGGATTTTCTTTTGACTTGTGCAATAAGAAACTTATATTTTTCAAATTAATTGCTTCTAGAGTGTTCTATAAGCTTTGATTCTCTTGCAAGTATCAGAATATGCAGCGTTAATGGCCGTATCTTTTGATTGCGTTAACTTAGAAATTAGATTTTTCACCATTTCAAGAAAGTCCAGACCTCAATGTTTGATTTAATCACAACTTACTACCACGATGCGCTCCCGAGCAAAATAGTAGACCGATAGACAGACAGACAAACAGAGACACAGATTCACAAAAAGTGGTCCTATAAGAATTTATTGTTAACTTTGAAATATGTAACTTTCAAAATAATTATTTTCCATTAAATATTTACAAAATACATATGTATATGGTTATAAAGCATTAGCCATGCTACACGACCACCAATGTGAACCTGGGCCTAGCCAATAGGCTATCATTATTTATGTAATCACTATATAGCAATTTAATTTTTCCCAAAGAAACATCCAGTTAACGTGGATCCACGCAGAATGTGGATACCACACACAAAAGGTAATTGCATTACGCAACGAGATCACGAAATCCAACGGGATGAAAATTAATGATTCCCCTCACATTCATTGCGCCGTCAGGTTAATGAATGAATTAGATAAAATTGACTGAGTAATGAAGTCAGTATAGATTTTTAAATGGAATAATATTTTTCATTTAATTAATTGTTAGTCTTCTTTATTATTTTTATTCATATTTATAAGCAGATATTACTAAACGTAACAGGCGTTCCGTTTTCCCAATATGAGATATTCTAACGTGGAACAAATTATTCGTATAAGCTTGGTAAATTCTAGCATACAACAGGAAATCTACGTGCCAGCTGGGAATTGCATTCTGTGCCTGCCTAAATTTGCTCGTATCGATGTTCAGGGTTACGTGAATACCTACTTCTATATTCATCCAACAGGCTCTTGAGTACTTGTAGGCATGCAAACCGCCTACATTATCACCTGCTATATCACAAGCTCATACTCAAATATTCTCGAACGCCGACCGCAGAAAACTTCAGATGCTCCTGTTCTATTATGAGATAAGTAGTCGTCTTGTGTCGAGCACGCTTCAATGGAGTTCGCTCTCAGGAACAAACATGCGAAGAAAAAAAACAACTTGAAGACGTTGAACGTTGAACGTTGAACCTCATCAACCTTTTCTGTTTCTCATCGACTTTGACTGTTTTTATTTTTCTTAAGCGTATTTACGAACTGAGCTCGCTATGTAAACTACTTAGAAGTGTTACGACGGAGTTTTCAATATAAAGTGATTTAGCCCGCCCGCATCGAGTAATTACTGTGGACAGTATGGTTGGATCTTGGCTTGCGTGCCGGCGGTAACTTTAACTTCCGACGTTCCAGCGTTTCCTCTTCCTGACATCGAAACTCTGAAACAAAGAAAATATTTCCAGCTAAGTTTCACACTAATTTAATTAAAGACATTTGCGTGGTAAAACCGGCAATCGAAATGTGTGTTATGTTTACATTATGTTTTCATAATACTGTTTTACGATTCTATAATTATTATATACACGTGATCACCTAATTATATGTTGAAAGTAATCGCAAATATTCTCCGAGCCGAGAGCTAGTCCTATATAATATTACACAAAACAGGAAGGCGACTGACCCAGAGATCAACGAACAACAGACACGTAGATAGAGTACTGAAGTTTTACAGATAGGGTCATTATATACACCCTAAGGGGGTAAAATAGGGATTGGAAATTTGTATGAAAGCGGGTAAAATGAATGATTAAAATTTGTGTAATTGCTCGATTCCTTTTATAAATTTTAAATACAATTTAAAATTGTAGTATTTCTTTATCTGAGAAGAACAACAAACGAACATGCAAACCACCTGATATTAAGTAGTTGCAGCCCAAAGACATCCACATATCAACCACAAACAAGACTGCAATCCTATTCGAGCTTGAACGTTGATATATGCGTTGCTACTCCTAAGAACTGAGACCGTCGCCTCGCTACAAACACAGCCGGCAACCGCGTCTCTCCAGCCGAAACACAAGTAATGCTTTACAGCGGAATATGAGGGCGGCGGTGCTACCTCCCCGGTAGAACTATAGTTCTCCCACCTTTAATAATATAATTAGAACTTCTGCGCGAGCATAGCTCATTACTAGATACTTATACTAATGTTTATATTAACTACAACTTCCCATAAGCCTGCAAGCAGCAAGTTGACACAGCAAGCCACTTTATTTTACACTGTCGCTACAACCCATATACATAAACATCCGACTACAAATAGATCAAATAGATCACACAAATAGACCACACCTCCTCCTCCTCCTTGAGACTAAGATGGTCGCCACGTTTGTAAGTATTACCGGCAACCACAAAATAAAACAAACATAATAATTGCTACGGGACGGATTAGGAGACCCGTATCTCCCCATAGTTCGACCCCAAACCATATACTCGGACAAACCATATTCTACCAACTATCAAACTGATTCCTTAGCAATCCTATTCTATGTACTAAGACTACAAGCACGTAATCAGATTTGCTCTTATTCAAACTTTAGCTTGCAAAACTCGAGATCAAAATACTGAATCTCCAATTGCCTCTTGTCGGCTCTTATGTTTTTATTTATATTTTCAATATGAAGTTTATTTAATTGGCTCGATTATTTCTGTAAGTCATTTTGCATGGGAAACCTTAATTTATTAAAAAGTCTTCGTAACAATTAACTATTATTATTTTTGACGTTGGAATAGTAGCAATCGAATGTGTAGGCCATTAGATGTTAAATGCTCTCTGTAGTTCATCGACATGTACCTTCAAAAACACACAGGATTAAAATCCTCCTGACATCATGGATAGATGCGTTGCTACTTCTGTGGTCTAAGATGGTATCTTAGTTTGTAAATACCCGGCAACAACGTCTCTCAAACCGAAATTCTAGAACTGCTTTACAGAGAATTATGAGTGCAACGGTTGAAAATAAAGCCGCGAGCAAATACTATGTTTTGTAAAAACTGTTTATGAAATAATTCGGCGTCTTCTCGGTATTATAGTCCTTATAACCCGCTCTGAGGTCTAAAGTATAATAAACTGCCTTGTAGAGGAACCGTAGTGTCACCATTACAACACGAACGCAGCGCTCCTTTCGAGAGCATCTATCATCCGAGATGACAAGATTTGGCGAATTTCTACAGTTTCTTTAGGTGAACAAATGTAAACAATTATGTCTAAGGTTTTCTCAAAACATGCTTTCTCTAGTTACTACTCACATTGTACGCATATAATGTATACCAAAATAACCTTTTTTGTTTCGGGGGCGGGGGAAAATATTTCATAGGTACCTCGTATCGTGGGAACCATTGCGGGGTAAGTGGGATTTCCACCCACTAAATATTCCCAAGTAGGCCTCTCTTTGTGCTTGTAGATAAAACTAGAATTTCGAAACGAACGCAAGAGACCTTCTCTATCTCGACGTTGCAATCGGGCACATGTCGAGAGAGCTTCCCCAGTTCCGCAGACACCAATCTTTACCTATTTCAGTGAGGGCCCATACGCACTCACGCACTTTCCGAAATCACTAGGTCACAATCCCGATCGATCCTATATTAAGCAGAGCACATACTATGGTGAACAGACAAGTCATAAAATTAAAAGTATATTTCTAAATACCTACTAATACTGGTTGTAATAAATATTTAAGATTTATCACAACCAGGCAAAGAATAAACACTCGTGCAAATATTTGGCTGGCAATCGAACCCATAACCTCTGGCTTAACAAATAGGTTCAGTAACTACCAAAAGGCTAGCAATTCTTTGTATTGCCTATACTTACTATTGCTATTAAGTAAACTGATAATATACATATACATATCTTACACTTTACTTAAGGATTCACATTTTATACAAAACGTAGTCTGATTACGTAAAAACTTGTCAACTATAAGTACTGTTCTCTGAGGGTCCCTTGAATCACATTTAATAGGTATTACGTAAGTAAATCCGATTAACGTTTCTTCAATTGCATCGCTAAAATCCTAACTTCCACTCAATTAGTCTTAATCTTTCATTATTCTACCCCGCTGGCAATAAAACCGAGACGTAGCTTTGTACAGAGGAATAAGAACGAAATGTTATTTTAATGGTAATTCCGATCATTGTATACAATTTATGTGTTATTATGGCAATGATTATAAAATTATTGTGTGGGTCGAGATATTTAATTTATCTGCTTTGCTTGTTTTTGGTTCCGTGGTATGTAATCAATGAAAAAAACCAACAATTAGATTCTCGTTTGCTCGGCGGTGCTGGTGACGAGAGTGATGGGATGAAAACACCTCAAGTGGCATAAAAATTGAAAATTAAATATGTATATAAAAGTTTTTTAAACAAAAACCTAATTATTTACTAACATAACTTATATAGTTAATAGACGCTTACGGGAAAGAAATGAGTCTAATTTTTATATAATTAAATAATTAAAGCTGCTCGAAGCTAAGGGTTGCACGAGAGTAAAATAGAGAAGCCGTAATAAAAATACAGTGAGGCTCACGTACGCTGCTGTGGCCAGAAGATACATATAAACAAGAGATTCCGCGTAAAACGTGCACTTTGTATACGCTCCGTCTGTGCATTAAGGAAAACTTTCTATGGCTTTTCAAGCCTCCTCTCTTCAATTAATGAGCACGTCACGTGCACGCCAACACTGAGTGCTTTCAGGATTTTAATGTCAACGTTGCTAGCAATTAACACATTCGAGATATTGTCAGAGCGGAAGCGAAAGGCGATTCTATAATACATTTTTTCTTATTTGCTTTTGTTACTTTTACTCATGAAATCTTCGAGTTTGAGTTCGCCCTCATCTGTTTATTGTCGTCAGTCTAAGTTTACGGTACCTGAAAAAAGTTCACATTAATAAAAACGAATGCGCGCATGGAATCTTTACGCGCGGTAACTTATTTGGTATATTGATTTGGTTAAATTTAAAATGAAATATGATGTTACAATGTTTGATTCATGACAATTTAATATGATTCGCGTCGGATATCTTCACAGAACTCGTCATCTCTTTAGATATTTGCTTAAAATATGTAATAAAAATAAAATTCATCATTAATTTTCATATAACTTTGACATCTGGTGGCAATTAATCAATATTAGTAACGCAATTAACGTCTAAATAATAATATGGAGGAACTCTAAATTTATTTATGTTAACAACAAAGGTAAAAGTCGAGCCTTAACAAGTATTATTTCTAAAAGGGTTAAGATTAAAGTCTATCACGCGGACGCGGATGACATGCGGCTCGATAAGCTTAATGAGATAACTATGGAAACGTGTGATTATAATCAAACATAAGGAGAATTCTGTGCCCAGGGGCCTCTCACTGTACATGAATTTATATAATATTTATTATAAAACGAGTTTATGAAATAAACTATTTCTATAATAAATACATTGACCAAATTTATAACAATATACGACAATCATAAATACAAATATGTATAGAAATCTGAGGGTAGAACATTTTTGACTGAAAATAAAATGACTTAACGAGACAAGTTTAGGCTTGATTATTTTTTTGCAGAGCAACATTGTACTTTGATGTCGAATCTTCTTTATGTTAAAATATCGATTCGTTGTAATAGGGTCTATGTACGACCTCAAACAAAGTTTCAGCCATGTTTTAAGCTAGTATGTCAATGTCCAACGGCTGCGGCGGCCACTTAATATCTGGTAGTATTTATGTTCATTTACTCCCATTTTCATATAAAAATACGGTATAATTTTATGGAGAATAATATGTGTAATATATATTTATTATGTACCGGATACACACGATTAACGATGTTTGTTTGATTGCCGATATTACATAAAACACGTCATATAATTGATTTGATATAAAGTTCCTCCTGGACTTTAGGTATCACTATTATTTATTTAAGTTCTGGGGAATTTTAGCTATTCCAAATTCGTGATTTTCTAAATTATATTATACTTGACGAACTTTATAACTTGAATATTAAATCACTTATAAATAACACATTTTATGGCAGTAATATATGTTATACACTTATATATAGCATACATATTAAAGTTTTGAATTTATTTTTATAGGTGGTAGAGCCTTTAGAGCACGCACGGGGCCGCACCGCTGCTGCCCTCATATCCTGCCGTAAAGCAACATGTTCTTCATGTATTGTGTTTCGGTTGGGGAGACGTGGTTGCCGGATACACATTATTGGAGGCGACCATCTTAGTTCTAAAGAGTAGGCATCCGCGTCCATCCTTAAATAGAACTTCTGTTCTATTTGAGATTAAACGTGGTTGTCCATAGACTGCAGTGACCACTTAACATCAGGTGGCCTGCATGCCCGTTTCTTACTGTTTCATAATAAAAAAAAACAGAAAATTCCTCTCTAATCGTGTGCCAACTTAACCCTGTTATTCTAACAATTTCGATGACAAAGTTGCTGAGCATCAAAATTACATTACTAACAACGTC
>DWON01000627.1:0-30831 GCA_018251015.1 Phocides pigmalion okeechobee
GAGGGTGGCAGTGGTGCCGCCCCGGGCGAGCTCTAACGGCTCTACCACCTATAAAAATTTAAATAACGTTGAACACGGTCAAGAGTCAGGAGTTGGATGGATGACCGCTAGTGGTAAATTCTCGTCCCTTCGGTGGTGGGCACAGATCCATGCTCAGCAGTGGTACATATAAAGGGCTGGGAACATACAAACTTAAAGAGACCGGACAGAAAAAAACAGGCTGAGATATAAATTGATAATTCAGATGAGATAGTAGCCACTGCGTTACTCTGATATTTACATAAGGATAATGTAGGTAAATCTACAGAATGATTTACCACAACACCCACAACAAAAAATACCTCACGGCGGTGCAATACTATTTTTCTATCATTGTGGTATTTTGAATAAATATATTACACGATTATTGTCATTTTGCTCTGAAACAGAGCTCGTCAACTAAGACCCTTCTGAAAAGCAAAATTAGAATCCACATTTTCAATGTTTGCTATTTATATAATGAATGCACTATACAATGTAGCGTAGGTATGATTACATAAAAGAACAGGTAACAGAAACAGACTGCATAACAGTTCCGAGAGAACACTGATTTCTCATTCGAGAACGAGTAGGTAGGTAATCTAAACAAATGTAATGTGCAGTTGTAGTGGTGCGTAGATTATGTTGGTCTGGTGTTTCTCACTCTCGGCGGGAGAGCGATCCAATGGTACAAAGATATGTCGTCTATTTATAAATGAAGAGCAATGCAGCCGAGCCGGGCGGACGCATCGCCGCTCGAGTTGTCTTTGTCGTGTCTCTTCGTTTTGAATGTTTTGTTGTTACTGCACTTCTGACGCACGAAATGATAATTCCATACGCTCATAACACTAAACAATGTAGGTATTTACACTATCGTTCGTGCAATGTGATAGCGTGATGTAAACAGCGTTGCCGTTTGAAAGTTATGAGCGCCGTGTGGGAGGTAAAGATCTTTTGAATGTACCTAACTCTTATATTTTAAAATTATAAATCGCCGAAGCACCTGTTGGGACTAATGCAATTTACCCACTGACTGCTGTGAATCTTCTTTAAATAAAACTGCATTCATCACTATCTTGACCGATCACAAGATTATCATCTATATAGCTATCTATTTATAGATTTGATTAGCGGCTGAACACGACCGACCACGTTTGTTGTAAGGAATAAAAGAGTCGGACACTCTACTAGAGCCCTGGTAGTCTAGGTCTATGTTGCTATATTGTCATCGCTGTTGCTTAGTGCATCAAATTTCAGCTCTAGCAATCAAATGGAAGTATAGAAGAGAATAGACTTTAAGAACATGAATAAAATCCTGTACGTCACTTTATAAAACCGATCATTTCTTTCAAACGACAGAAGAAAAGTTCATCAAATATAGCTAAGAAACATCGTATCCAAGCAAAATAAAAAAGCGGTTTTAAATGATTTAACCTGTTAGAAAGTTTCGATACCATATAAAAACAAAAGAACAACAAAATACCCGGCTGCAAAAGCACTTAACTGTTTGTTTCAAAAGTAATCCTTAGGGTTCCTTAGGGTATTAAAATTTATGTCTTGTTCTTCTATTCATATTTCAATAGATTAAACCAAAGAGCTATTTTATTCAGAGACTTAATAGTCTAGCGCTAATGCGCTACATAAAATATTAATATACATAGGCATAAAAGTACTAAGATATACATTGGACACTATTTATTAAAATGTTTAATAATAATCATTTGATCGATGGTCCCACACTAAAATACCCTGTATCGTGGATGACTCAATGTCCCCATATTATGTCAGTAAATTGCAAATTTTTTTTGTCGACAGTAAAATATGAAACAGATTAAAAGAGAATTTCCTTTATATCTATCATAATTGTCTCTTAGCTACTCTTAAGTAAATTGGTCATAATAATGCGTATGTTTACAGCTAAACGTAACATAACATACGAATCGATTCGTGTTACATATCAGAAAATTATCAGAACATATAACAGAAAGTTCTTATAATTATATAATTATAAATATAACTTACTGAGATATTGACATAACGCTTATTTCAAATGCAAATATTAATATAAAATATTTTTCGTAATCAAACGTAATTGTTCAGCAATTAATTCGTAATTAAGGTTGTAAGGCATCGGCAAATTACCGTTTTCCTCGTTAGCAAGTGATAACCAATAAACCAATAACAGAAAGTGTGAAATCAAATACTAACTCACTGTTTACTGTGTACATATGAAAATTGCACAGTATGAGCGTATATGAAAGGTGTCCTTTAGTTTAAGTTAAATAAAAATATTCGCGGAAAATAATGATAAATATTATTGTACATATCATTCGTATACTATGTGTGATTTTTGATAGCCTGAGAAAGGTGTTTAGAATCTTCTTCTTTGTCTCAAATTAGAGGATTCTTTTTTAATTGTAGTACATTTAGAACTTTTTAGCAACTCCCTTCTTAACGGAGCTATAGCTACGCACAATCTCTACAGTTCAAAGATATGTGAAGATGCTTTATTTTACTAGTTGAAGTTTCATAAGCAAGTCTTTATAAAGTACCTATTGCTTTGTACTAAGTAGTAGGTGTACAAACGGCTTTACAAGTTGTATGACTAAGCGAATTAGTGTCAAGTTATAAAGTTGCGTTCGAGTACGATCAAGTCACTGACGTATAAAATTTCATCGTAAAATATTTGTATAGTTTTGCATTAATAAACGTAACAAATTCTTTTAGTTCATTAAAAGAGGTGAAAAAATATAAATTTCACATGATGTTCGAAGGTCACTTCCACTAGAAAAGTACTACGAAGATGCCGATCAGGAATTCATAGGAATTAGCATATAAATAAAATTACTTGTAACAAGATTTAAAGATCTATAAGCTATTAGCCTTCATTACACATCTTTGTGATAGATGACAGCTTAAAATAATGGCTCTTGGAACGTTAAATTTTGCACGAGACAAGCAACTTTTTAAAAACTATAGATACAACATACCGATCAATAAACATAAAAAGTGATTTAAATAAAAAAAAACGGACACAACATATCGACCAATACACGTAGGACATGGTTTACATATTTGAGTACTGTGCAGATATATATGTTCATATGATAAACACTAGACCTAAATCATATATTTTGCTGTGAAAGATCAGTTGGCTCTTTTATGAGAAAATCTACAAATTCTACGACGATACTAGTTTTAGATCTATTGCCCTCTTATTATCGCTCTCGCAGTAAAACCGTCATGACGTTCTCTTATGCCGTCACACCCCCTCTTTACCACTCTCTATTCTTTATTTATTTGTTATGTTAATAATTTTGTGAAACTATATTTCTTTAATTTTACTTCATACATTTTTATATTTTTTTTATTATAAAATGTTTCAATAACAATGAATGACTGTATATCCCTTCTACCGAGCGTTTTACTCGCACAAGTCGATATTACGAAATTCCATACTACCTTTCAGCCCCTATTTTTGCCTCCTTAGGGACTGAATAGCTGATATTCTTTTCTTATTGCTTACACAATATGAAGATTCTATACGATATCCGCTGTGCGTTGATCTCTGGTTCTGTCAGTCACCTCACTCTTTTATATATATAGATGCATTATATTATACGTATAAATTTCGTTTTTCGTCTGATGACTCCGGGCGAGTCCGCCAGGCTTCGGTTCAAACGGTGCGTACGACGGACGGTCGGTGCATCGAACGCGGTGAGAGCGAGGTCGATGAACTCCGAGCCATGTGCATTTCATTTCGTACGTCTTATACCTAATCTTCGTAGATGCGTAATAGATTAGTAGATAATTTTAATAAGCTTTTTAAATTAAATTATGTTGTTGTAACTTTCATTGTAGTGATACGGGACATTTTTTTTTGGGGAATTATAATTTCCAATCACCGAAACCCGTATTTTCTACCAATTTTAGTACATGATCAATAAGTTTTATTCATAGTAGTAATTCTACACAGTGCTTCTACGACTCGTAGGTTTTTATTATCGGTTAATTTTCAATGTCAAATATTTGTATACCCATCCAGAAAGTTCAAGGGTTTTAAATAAAACAAAGTTAGAAATAGGGTTAAAATTTTGTTCATGTTTACTTTTTTTGATCTGAGCATTAATTAAATTTAGAAAACAGCTGAAGCATAATATACATAAGATACTGTTTGACTTCAGTAAGTATCAATGTATAAATACAACTTCTGAAACCAAAAATCCGGAGATGACTTACAATTTTATAACTTGCGTAAAATTTTAAATATGGGTATTTTATTAAAATTGTCATAAAATAAATGAAATATTTTTTTTATCGTTGTCTAATATGTATAGTACCTACAATTTAAAATAACTTCTAACTGACATCCGCCGTTGTAGATATTTTAGGATGTAACATTGCCATAGATGTGATACCGTGATTACGCTTGAATTTGAGGTGGTTTGGTTTGAACATTGTTTGCAGGTTTTAACGTAGAAAAATAAAATTAAAACTAATCTGAAACCTTCCGAGACGGACTAGTAAATCTTTTATACCATTTGTAGTGTATTTCGATTTCTCAGCCTACCAATTAGTAATAATGGAAGTTCTTTGTAACAAGTGGATGCCAATCTGCTTATGTGTTAGAGTAAGGGAAGAAACCAAACCTGTTTTCTACTGTCTAAGACGCAGAACGCCCCACATTCCTGTTTTACTATTGTCATACCTTAAGTATTTAATAGTAGTTACACACTAACAAGACAATATGCGCGGTTTCACGCGCGTACAAAGTTTTCAGTCTTTTCAATTATTTCTTAGAACCAGTGGGTTAAAGTAGTCTATTGCCCCGTTAAAGTCTCCAAGCTAATTTTGTATATTTTAAGTAATTAAAAGTGTATACGAATATGCATCTGATGGAGTTTACCTAATGTTAAGTCTATCGCTATCCAATTAGACACTTGTAATGCCTGGCCACTTGGACCTGTATGCCATCACAAATGCGTAGTTACTACTGAGGTCAGTCGAATAAATAATTATAGTTTTCCACTCGTCTAACCTAAATACAAACAATACAAAATTGGAAGGCAGAATGGCGGCCAGGATTACTGTCGCGTCGCAATATCTTAAAAAAAATGTGGGAGTCCCATCAAGTACCCCTCTACAAGTTTGCTCATAAACAACAACTCACAATTTGTATACGTGAGTTCAGACGTGTTGAAATTTTATTTATATGTGCAAGTGACTACTTATATGAATAAGAATAACAGTCATTCAAAAAATGCAATGTATTTTTTTATTTATTTATATAAATTTATAATCTGCGTACACTAGTAATACTTAGTTACATATATGAACTTATATTTAATAGGTATATGTTACCGCATTTCGACTTTGATCTTCCTAAGTATATACATTTGTATAGGTACCCATAAAATACTCCTGTGTGGCTAACAATATATGTATCAAAATGTAATAAATAATGAAATTCAACAATAGTAATATAGCTTTGAAATAATACAATTTAAATGGCAATTATACATAATTACTTACTTTACGCCTCATAAACATCCATACGACGATAAGGCAAGTCAAGAAACTATGAACTATATGTTACACATTTATCTATACATGTGTAAGTTATTATCTGCACATGTATGTATGTATAAAAGAGTAAGGTGATAGACCCAGAGACCAACGCACAACCGGTACCACCGAAACTAGAATCCTGAAATTTTGCAGATAGGTGTTTTATGGAACCTAAGTACTATGAATAATTTTGAAAATTCCACTCTTAAGACGGTAAAATAAGGTTCGAAAAATCGTTTGAAATTTCGAAAAGTTGACTTCTGCACCAGGAACATCGCCAGTGGGTCTTTTATATCTCTTATGCATTTAATATTTCTTTGAAGATTGTAAAAAAAAATACTGCAAGGTAAAAAATAATAAATTAATAATAATAATAATAATAATAATAAAATAATAAATTAATAGAATATTTATAGCCGCAACACAGAACCTCTGCAGTATCAGAAATGAGGATTTAGACTATTGGATAAAAAATAAATAACACAGCCTTACTTTTCGCCATTGATAATTTTATATAAAAAAATTCACTATTGTGCTTCATCATAACGAAAACATGATAACTCAAATATCCTGGTACGCTAAGAGATTCGTCCGCATAATTCAAAAGTTATTAGTTAGTTAAGAATAACAGAGTTCCCTCATTATGTTATGGATTCTGAAGTACTCCTTTCCATTAAAAAGAACATACAAATCCATCAGCGTGCTATAGAATTATTAGGCTATTTGTCTTAGAAATGCTTTTGGAATGTTAATGATGCTATTTTCTTACGGATTCCATAAACATAATAGTTTCAAATAAAAAAAACGATGATGGAGATCGATCAATTTCAAAAAAAAACATTCCTAGGAGTTGCGTCCTCCTTTTGTTTGAAGCCATACCACGGTTTCCAAGTCCGAGTAGTATTTCATTCTTCTTCAATATCCATATACTTTTGTAACCTATCGGAGTCTTAGTGGATTACGAGAAGGAGGCATCCTTGACCTTTGTTCAAGTCGAGTTTTGGATTCTTATAAAAATATGGCACAATTGCTCGAAGTGTGTTTTCCAAGAGCAGATAGTTTAAATGTACTGATAAAACAGTGAGTGTCCATGAATAAGTATAAAACAATAAATAATATTATGTAGAATATTTATGACATAACATGTAATGATATGTCTTGGAGTGGGTAGCAATTTTGCTCAACCATCACCTGTGAATATTCGTCGAAAAATGTTGATATTTCATGCTGTACATGTTATACCATAACTTAAGAGTATTTATGTCTTTCTTCTTATAATTAGACTAGAGAATATTTACTAGAACCCTATATGCTTCATAGACAATGGTGCTTTCGTGGGTACCTTTTGAGGGCCAAATTAGCCCCAATATCTCTTGCTAAAAAGAAGAGTTCTGTTTGATAACGTGAGATCTTTTTTATAAGTTTTATATAAGCAGTGAGTAAGCGAACTGTCGCCCATGAATATATGCAACTCTATGTAGAAGAGGGGTTCTAACGTACATGGAGTCGAGCACACATGCTTTGCTATTCTTAAGTACGTACAGAGATGAAACGCCATGAAAAGTGAACACACATTTTTAAAGGAAACCAAAACATCACAGTGATTTATCACTGTTATAAGATAGAAAAGGTGTGGCGGGTTGCCGCCACAGGCGTAGGTACGACAAAGAAATTTGCCCCCATTAAGGCCTACTAAGATGAGAGCAAGAGGTCTAACAAAAGTGATAGGTCTCGCATTAGGAGTGAGGTAGGTACACCATCGATCTGATCAATCTTATTTCCTTGCCCATCAAACTCGTCCAATTGATCCAACGTTTTATAACACTAATATGGAACTTAATTAGTAACTTAGTAACTTCTCAATTAGTTACCTAAATCGTTATGTATAAATACGTTATGCATACGTTATACTGTACAAAAATGTGTATATAATAAGGATAGATAAAACTCACATTAATCAGTATTGGAGAAACTGAAAATACTATAGGTGCAAGTCATAAAACAGACCGACTAGAAGGTTCAGTTTAACTAGAAAATAAAAATGATCCGTATAATATCTACAGAAGAATAAAACCAGCTGGACGGGATATCCTCGCGCAGTATACGGTCTATTAATATTGCATATTGTGGGTAAAAGAAATTTTAAATATTGATTATAATTGTATATATTAAATAAATAAAAATATCTAAGTAAATAGAGAATATACCCCTTACATAAATTAAAATATAAAATATTTTGAGTATGATTTCGTACCAAACCAAAGTCCGAACTAATATTTGAAAATATCTTGGCAAAGATATCTTAGTTAATATACAAATTTATTGCAACGTTTGGCGCTAAAATCAAAGTCCCACCGAAACTAGTCAACACTGTGATTCGGAAAGTTAGTAAGTTAGAAGGCGGGTACTTACAATACAATAATGATTATGTACGTACCGTTTGAAGACGCTAATGTAGCACTTCTTCATAAGTAGCGACTTTTAAAGAAAACCATGAATTAAACTTATTGTATTATCCATCTTAATACATATTTAAAGCATCCAGTTTTACCTGAAGTTCCTTATTCTTGTTATCTTTGAGTGATGCTGCTCTGATAACACCAGCCTTCCATCCCCATTCAGAAACTTTATTCACGTTAATTTTTGTCACACCACTCACAGACAGAAATCGTTTGCCAACTAAATCTTCGCGGTATTTAAAGGCCATAACGAACTACACAATCACATTATTCACAGTAAAACTACACAAACGTCAAGAAACACAACGCTCAAACGTATAACACGTTACACTCTACGTTGAGCAAAGGGAAACTACGTAAAGCTGCTTAAACGTACACCAAATCAACGAATATTCATGCTAGCACATTAGAAAGCTTTACGCTTGCTCACGAATATCTCCTTGCTCTGTGACACTTTAATTTGGTAGTATAATACTCAACGATATTATACACCAACCAAGTTAAGATGGTCATTTAATCTCTACGAGTATCTTTATCCACGAAACTTTTTTACTCGTCCACTTTATGGATCTTGTTTCAGGAACTTGTTCTTGTTTCTTTAGAAATACATCTACTGCATACAAGATGGCGCTGTAAAAATCGTAATACAAAAAGTGTCGATAGATGTCGTTATTTACATACAATATTAATAGAACCAACGGTAACATTTATGTGACAAATCTAATCTGATCTTTATTAGATCGAGACAGGTAACTATTTTGTTTTTCGTAATCGATTGCACAAATACATAAAAATAATGACTTTCAACAGTACTTCACATAAAACTTTGCGGTTACGTAGGAACAAAAATAATAATTGAAAATATTTTTTTCTGCTATTAGAAATACTTCATATTTTTAAATTATTTTTTATATTAAAATATATATTTTTTTTTCATTTATGAAATACGCAAAACATATTGTCCAAATATTTCACAATTAATTAACTAAATACCTATTTCTGAACGACACTGTCATATTGATTTGTATAGTCACGTGATCAAAACATCAGTTCAATTCAACATGGCGGATTAGTCTTGATTTTGAACGGCTGTGTTTTGTCATGTTTACTTTTGTGAATATTTTATGTGGTTTATGTGGCCATTAATATGATATCCGCGATAATTTCCCGATTGGTCATGTAAGTTTAAGAACATATATTTTTCTTTTGTATTTTATAATCGATTATTTGATCGGGTCGTGGATATTTTGTAACCATATTTTAGTTCGCATTTAGTTTCTTTGTTTGCTTTATTATAGGTCTGTCATAATTATGGGTACAATATGATGTTTTAAATCTTATAAAAGTGTTAATACTTTAAATTAATTCAACCCTTTGACCTTTGCGCATGATAGGTAGGACGATTTTTAGTCGACACTTAACTCATCCATGATAAACTCTTAAGAAAATGTATGAGTATTTTTAATGAAATTATTATTTAACTTTTATTTATAAAATATTAACACTCTAAAAGTAAAAATACAGATGATGTCCTCGAAAGTTAGATCGAGCATGAAATATTACGGTAATTTAAGAAATTAATTAGTACGTAGTCAATTTGTAAACATTCATTCGTGTACCTACTCAATTAGTTCGTAACAAAGAAACATGAAATAGGATTCTTAAATATTACTCAAAACTAATATATTCAATTACAACGCTACAGAATAAGTTTTGTCATCTTTCAAAATTCGTAATTATTACCGTACCATTGTTGTAATTATTACATAATAATATGTACAATTTACGTGCCGACATTATTTTAAAATCAAATAGAGGAAACATTTAATAGTAAAAATATTATTAGTGTTAAATTGTGTATCACCTTTAAACCAATAATAAATGTCATGATAACAAAAATTTAATTCCATTCCATAAATTTATGTGATAGTATATCTTTTTCCAGTAACAAATTATATTAACAGTAACAAGTAATCTACATTAAAATAGCAAATGGGCCCATTCTCCCCCTGATTTTATTTGGCATTGTAAACCATACATATTTTAATGAAACCTATTTAGTATGTTTAAATAGTTTTTCATTAAAACAGTGATTTCTCAATCAAACAGTATTTTAAGTAGCAGAAGTTTTAAATATATTTTAATATAACAAAATTCTTGTAACTATACAGTACATTACTTATCTATTTGTTTATCCAAGTTGTGCAAAAACAGAGGGACACTTTTACGTTTTTTGAAAATTTTTATACAAAATATCATTTATATATTATTAATAATCATATATTGGTTTTCTTTTTGACGGTTCAACAGTTATGTTAAAATATGCATATGTGGACATAATACAATAGACTGTCTTATCTCCATATAACTATTTTTTCCACCCAATCTTTTGTCATGAGTTTTAAAGCAATTATGTTAATACCGATTTATGGTATATCATAGTTAGTTTAATGTCATCAATTTTATTTTTCTTATACACTTATCCTGCGGAGTACATCACTGCTCCGTGCTGCTGCACACTGGGCGCACAACGCTTGCAACTTGTACACACCTGTTTTGTACGTTCTAATCTGTATGGATTTTTGGAGAACAAAAGTAAACACTACTTTTGTTCTCCAAAAATCCACATTGGCACTACAAGACCGAGGGCAGACATTATGTCAGTGTATTCATAGAGGATACACATATGCTTCTTCAGTCTAGAGAAATAGCCTGCAGTGTCTTGTCGTGTCCGGCAACAATGACCCAATGTAATATACATATGTGAGCTGCTATCCAAGTGTTAAATCCTTCAATGTATGTCAGAATGATATAAAAAAATATAACTTATACAACTTATGTTCTCAACTTACACCTATAGAAGTCGGGTAATTCTTGTTAAAGTTATTAAATGGATATACTTTAAAGTATTCAAGTCAAGTCAAGTGTTATTTCTATCAGAGGTTACCATTGTTTAATTATGATTGACAAATAATTTGGCACACATTTACTGCATATCAACTACTAAAACTTGCTCTCCAAGTTTGAATTTGTCCTTTATATTACAGTGTTTTTACAGTTGATGCTGACTATACTAATAAGGAATCCATTATTTAGTCACTATTAGCCCTCCTAGCTTAACCATCAGGTTCTTATCATTTGCAACACTTATGTAATTTTGTAAAATTTTAGGTATCTTTTTACACAATAATTATTCCTGTGGTTTAATTTTTTTTTTAATTGACAGATCTTGGACTGTGCTTTGTTCTATGATTTTGTTAAATCACGTTTTAAGATACTAGCATTATTGAAGCATATTAATTAACTACATATTATTAAAGTTATAACAGATATAAGAGATATATAACAGTTATGTACAAAGCTTTGCTTGCAATTACTTTTCTGTTATTAAATATATCTGTCATATTCTAATGTTGTAATTAATTTAATTTGTATAATTTTTGAAAAAAGTCTGCTCTATTGCATAGGCTAATTTTGAAAGTGACTGTGGTCTGACCAGTAATAGTAGTAGCAGAAAATCAAAGGTTCAAACGTGGTAGAGCCGTTAGAGCTCGCCCGGGTCGGTACCACCGCCACCCTCATAACCCGCTGTAAAGTAACATGGGGAGGTGTGGTTGCCGGATATACATTATTGGAGGAGATCAATTTATTTCTCAAGAGTAGGAACGTATCCACGTCCATCCTTAAATAGAACTTCTGTTCTGTTTGAGATTGCACATGGTTGTCCATGGGCTGCAGTGACCACTTAACATCAGGTGGCCTGCATGCCCATTTGTTACTCTTTCGTAATAAAAAAAAAGTAAGGTTTTGCATAAAAACTGAAAAATGGTGCGGTATCCTTTATAAAGCCATGTGTGGGCCTAATAAGGGTAGATATTCAATTCCAATGAAATTATAAAATTATCCATTTTTCTGTAACTGAGAAGTGAACTTTTAACTATATATCTACTAGATATTATTATATAAAAGTGAGCAGAATGTTACTTCTATACACTCTCTCTCTCTCTCTCTCTCTCTCTACTATACTATTAAATCTATTTTGCAAATTGTTAAACCAATCTGTAGAAAATATTATAAATTGCCAATAATGTTGTTCACCATATTGTAACAGAAATACACACTTTGGAAATGTTTGTAACTAGCAATCTAGCCACAGTTTATAGTTGGCAAAGATCCAATTATTCTTATATGAGAGCGGCTTCCTATACTAAAATTTGGCAGCACTGTAGAATTTATATTTTAATCTCATTTTCACCTTCAGACATTGTCAAACTGCACAGCAGAACAGTTCATTAACAATCACTTGCATAAAATTACATAAAAGTGGAGCGCCTATCAGTGTATACCAGACTTAATCTCAGTTTAGATTAGTTCAATTTAGCTGCATAATTGTGAGAAGAGTCTGCTGGTACGAAATTGTACTGGTACTTGGAACAAAGAAGTGTTGGGCTCGCTGTCGTCTCGGTATTCGTCATTAGGGTGCCTTGTTGCACTGCCGGGTGCTATTTTCGGTGCCGACTGCCGCTGGCCGTTCGCCTCTGGTGCAGTAGTCTCACGACCGCGGGTGGCGCTCACGCTACCGTTGATCTATGCAACGCGAGTGAAGTGCGTTGACACCTAACTGTAGTGTGATTCATTTATTGTCAATCGGTGTTCGTTTATATCAATTATTAGTGTCTGTTCCGAGTGTGCTCGATCTGTTCGCGCGTCTGGAGGTCGTACACCTTGACTTCGACATATTATGTTCCTTTTGAGTCCGCTTGTCTTGCCTTTTTAGGTACAGCCTCGACTGTAAAGCGTGTACCTTTACCCAGTTTCGCGGGTGACGTACTGTATACCATTTATTAATGTCTTCGCGGACGAAACTCGATATAAGAATAACTATTTATTATGAGAATCATGTAGTTGTGATATATATTTAATTTGATTGAAATGAATGTAATTTTTGTATATTTGATGTAAATATACGCAGTTAATATAGGTTTTCTTTGTTTTCATACCTTTACAACTTCACGTATATTTAAAGCAATCCCTTGAAGAATGTATGAATCACTATGAAAGACAGTGTAAATGTGTGTTGGATTTAGTTCACAACATTGGCTTACGCATTCGATGCAGGGAACGCTGAACTCACAGAATGTAGGTTAAAGCGTAAATAGGTATAATACAACTGCCATAATTATCCTATGGTCGCTGTACAGAGGCATATTGGATTGCAGTGTAGGTATCGAATACCATGCAGCATACACAGCTTTTAATGGATTAACATAAAGAATTAAAATGAGTAAAATTAGTGTCAACAATAAACTAGTACAGTAATTTATTAAAGTAAGGTTCCGAAAAATCTAAAATAAGCATAGCTTCTAAAAAAATATTACTTCGCTTAGCTTGTGAAATTATTGATAATACCTTGAGAGTAAAGTTTGTAGCGAGCTTATTACATTAGGAGTAAGTATGCTATCTGTAGACTATCAGAAATGACTTGGGAATTAAGTTGAACTACGAAACCTCTTTGCCTAACTTTTAATAAACTTATCAGATGTAGAACATTTGCTCTTATGCAGAATTATGTGTGGAAATGTTGTCACCTCAATCAAACTACGTAGAGTTTGCCTCCTTGCAACAACTACGTTTACGTTTCTCGATAGTCCAGATTTGCATACAATGTATCCGTTATATCCGTACATCAGTTTCCTTATGCGTAATCAATCTATTACAGTTACGATATTGTTTTAGTTACCCTAAACTAAAGGCTGTAGTTATTCGCAAGTTTCAACAGTGGCTATTTGAAATTGTAATGGATGGTTGAACGCGTGACTGGCCACAGTGCACAGGAAGCTTTAATATCGCGTTATTGTGTTTCTTAACACACACGTACAATATTTGAGATTCTACTGCTAACAAGAGCAAATTGAATGAGTACTTACTTCATATGCAAATAATACACTGCGAATACTATAAGATAACGAAGTTATTGACATTAAGGTGCAAGATATATTCATTTGATGCAATGTTGTATTTAACCTTTAAGGTTTCTATTTTGTTTAAGATTTTGACATATTATTAATCTTATCAATTCTATAATAATAATCGTAATGTCCATACTTTTTATAATTGTTATAAATTTTTACGCTAATAGTATGGATGACTACATTAAGAAGCCTTCTGTAGTGAGAAGACCATTTAACCAGTATCGAAAAAGAAAATATTGGTCTTAGCGAAAATAACCTGAAATTTCTTGTCCTGGGACCGTCATGGCGCCCATTCTATCAAAAAGTTTCATACTGATACTAAAATAAATATGGAAACATCTTTACTACTTACCTCTGTCAAGATCAATTATCTGGCAAAAGTTGTAAAAACTCTGAAGCAAAATTAAAGAAACATATGTCTTACAATGTTCTAGCAACAATATGTCACGTTATCTACGTACAGTGTTCATCAACAATGAAACGAGTACACATATTCAATCCTCATGCCTAATATAGAGTATTGATAGACAGGTAATTGTACGCTCGTGCCCACTTTGCTTCATGACCCTGGAGGATGACGCGAAACTGCAAGCCTCACCGTATTAGGAGCTAGAAATGTCGGTCACCTGTGTTGAAATGCAACTAAGCCTTTCTTACGTAGTTTGCGATATTCACCTCGATTATTACATCCTTCATACACACCTTACTAATATGGAAGACACGAGGATTAAACTTCTTTACAAATATTATGGAGAAGTTTTAGACACAAGTATTTTCTGACAATGTTTTCTTTACCAATATCGTGGTATAATTGGATATGGGTTTATATGTTAATTAACGTTTACTGGCCAATACCAAGTACTTAATCAATTAATTTACATTCAGACAAAGGAAGCAAACAACGAACGCATAATTATTCCACGATACGAATAATTTAGTGAAATATATGTACTAAGCCTATGTATGTACTTACTTTATCGTCTTGGATGTCATATGAAACTAGATGTCAATTTATTACAAGGAAATTAGACCGTGTTTAACAGGATTCCCTACTAGTAAAATAGTCGTGGGCACTAATCGTGGACAAATCATGATTTTTCTCGCATTTAATAAGGATCGTGGAGTAATGTGCCAATTGAAATATAACCTTGGTCAGTAAATAGTTTATCAAATTCTTTTTTTATATGACGCATATCTATCAAATATGAAATTTGTGTTTAAATGAACAAAATACTGTCATTTTCCTTATATTATATGTATATATATAAAATGTACTATGGTATAGATAACGTTTTTCTTAGAATTATCAGTCATCACAATGTACAATGTTATTGGCCACTCAAAATTAAACTTTACGAAAAACTTACGTTTGTGTAGATAAACATAAAACTCTTAGCATCACACAACATGCATTTTGGATGCACCGACAACCGGACAGAGGTTCTTGACCTATATGCTATGCGTCCATCGCGGGAGAGCTATATTTCTATACGGACTCATAGGCCCGAATAAAATATTTTATGACGAAGACTACGTACGTGAAATAACTGAACACGTTTTACCAGTTTACTAAATGGAACATATCTTTTTATAGAAGACTGTAGGAACGGTCGTCCGAAGGTACACATTTTGTTATCGATATAGTATCTTGCCTTTCATGTGTTTTAAATAGGGAATCAATTGGATCTGAAGTATGTTTTGATAAGATACGTTGATAAGATTTTATTGATAATCCATTATACAATAAATAAATTCCGTTTTTGACAAACTCAAAAAAGGAGATTCTCATTTCTTTGGACTATTGTTTTGTCACATATTTTACCTATATTTTTTAGAAATACTTCTGTTATTAAATGCTCACCTAGATACGAACGTAATTCTTCATAACATGGCTTGTAAAGTATCAATATAATTAACTTTCGAAGACATGTAGCACAAGGATTGAGTTTCGTATCTATTTATTTTAGGAATGAGTCTTGTGAAACCGATTTGTACTCCGAAAGGCTCGAGCTGTTCTTTCCATGTTGCTTGATCTTTTTTCTTATACATCACTCATTTTATATTGTGACTATTCATCTTATATTCATTATTAGCATCGTATTACAATTTAAGTGAAGAAGGACGTAGACTTTACGCAAAAATATATGTAGACAGAGCACAGTTACAATGAAGTAATATCAAAATAATCCAAGAAGAGAACCAGGTAAAACACATTTTGAATAAAATGGAACTAATCTTGGTGGATACCCTTACCAGGTGATACCTGGTGTACCAGATATTTCAAAACTCCGGGTGCTAACGAATCTTCCACTTTCTAGTTACGCCAACATACATAGTCAAGTATTTCTTTATGTATACTCTTAGCGCTTGACGTAATAAATTCAGGTTTGATTACATAAAAATAAATAAGCATTGATTTCACCACTATTTCCCAATGAACTATTTTTATATCTGTTTGTACACATGTCTCGTTTATTAGCTTCTAATCGAAAACTTTAGGCTATCAGCGTTAAAGAAACATTTCTTATTTGCCTGTCTGACTGAAATAGGTGGACTGATTGCTTTTCTTTAAAGCAAAATTGTCATACTTAACAAGATTTAAAATCTAATTATATTTTAATTAATTTATTGAGGTATTGTATTTTATTCACAGGGACATGTTATAGTCTCAAATAATCATTTATATTATTAGTAGCGAAAGATCAAGAAGCAACCAGTGACTACGTTGCATTGTTAACATCAGAGCAAAACAATACGTGATTGTTCTTTATATATCAAATACCGACATGTGCATCTGCTGTGCAATTGTCTTGTTTATTTTAAAGTCGCCCAGTCTAAGCATGTCCAGGCAATTGGATTCTCCTGTATAATAGTTAAAGTGTCTGTAGGAAGAGGGGTAGCGCTAAATAAATTGGTGCAATGATCGCCTTGCTGTCCGGCAATTTATTATTTGTCATTCGTTGAATTCCATTTGCTTGAATTACCTTTTTTTTAATGAACTTTAAGATTCTGATACGTAATTGAAAAAAATGAGATTATGATTTTATTGCTAGATATCGTAATTTTCACATTAATTATATTATTATCATTTGATAGCAACGTAGATTTAGTTGTATTTTTTTAAATATTTCCATAGTTTTGACAACCTTAATATTCAGGTTAGATATTTTTCAGCAGCCATCCTCGTTAAAATGTCACGCACTCTTGCGCTCTACCAGTCCGTGAACGTGTATGTAGGATAATATTAAAATAGACTGACCGGATGATGTAAAAATACGTAAACTATGTGATGATAAATGGCAGCGATGGCATCTGTTGATATTGTTTTGTTTGTTTTTATCATAACAAAAATGTTTTCATTGATGTTACCAATTAATAAATAAATCGTGAAGTATTTGTGCTTCAAAATATTTTGCAACTGCTTTGCAACATCGTATCCTTATTGTTGTCTCGCCCACTTTTGCTTACTCATTCCTTTGTGCAATTTACAATTAATCTATATTCACAAATACTTGTAATTGCATCTGATCTTCAACTCATACTCGGTGGAATTCGCTATGAATTAAGAATTAGGCAATCATTACAATAAGAATAAATAAACACTACCTGTACCTGTACGATTGCATTTTATAACGCACGGATGTAATTTGAATCTTCACATTGATATTGTATCTTGTTATATCTTGATTTATAGAACGCAAATTATGCTGAGAGTGATCACTAGCTCCCAGTCTTAATAGAACATCAAGCCAGCGCGCATCTATTTGTAGTGAGTGCAAATTCAGCACACCCGGACAGTCATTGATACCATAAATTCAGTGTAAATAAATCATTATTAGATGTGTTATCCCGGTATCCATGGAGGTAGGCCGCGCGCGCGGTAACCGTGACGACGTCCCTTGTTTACCGACGCTAAGCCTCGGACTGTCCAGCGTCCGGCACATTGTCACCAAGCTCGAGGCTGAATACGCTCGTGTCGTTACAGCAGAGTGTTTAGGCAACGAAATTGTCAAATACGACCCGAGCGTCGACGAAGCATACATCGAGTACCATGACTTCCCTTTCGACAATCCGAAAGGACAAGTGTGGAACAGATTCGCGGTGAACGTGGGGGTGGCTTTGAGCAAATGCATCCCTAGTGTTACGTTCGCAAATTTCGGTGTGCTAGCAGTGGTGACCGGATTGTTTGCTCCAAGAATGATCTCTTATCTGATCCTGTATCCGTTTTGCAGATTGGTATTTGGAACACTCTATCCGGCATATGCATCCTATAAAGCTGTACGGACGAAGAACTTAAAAGAATACGTGAGTATCTTTATTTAAATTCATTAAAATATTCCCTTATCGAACAAGACTTTCACTAATTAGTTATTTTGTTGCACAATTTCCTCATTATGCGGGATTAATGAGTAGTTCGACACGAACACAATTTTACCTTTTTAAATGTAGCGTATTTTCTAAACTTTATTTGGAATTACCTGTATTCGTGATTTCATTCATCTGCGTGAATTTTATAAGAATCGAAAAAATATACACATGCTTGGGTTTGTCCCCCCATATTGCCTAACAAACTATAGCTTAGATGTCGTCTCTATGTAAAGGCTGAAAACCCATCGTCAAATTCATTTAATTCTAACCGTGTATTGGTTTTCGTGTGATACGGTAACAGACAGACCGACAAAAAGGGGAAAATTATAGATTTGGTTTCTGTATCGATAGTAACTATTATAATAAGATTTCCCGATAAATATTCAATGAAGCAGTATATTGCACGCTTACAGTTGCGCGCTTATAGTTTTATTGTGTGTTTCTACACACAATAAACACTGATGCGACGTAAGATAAAAATCAACTAGAAGATATATTTATACTTTGAATTTGTACATTTTGGTGTACATAAAGGGAAAACCGTGTACAGTACCACTATTGATTGCGGCCTTGTCGCGGGTACACGCTCAAGTTGTTTGAAACGCTTCAGTTCTTATTGTGTCCTTTACCTCGTCTCGGGTTCCTACGTATAATAGTTGTAGCGTGTTCGGACTAGATTTCTCTAATGTTTTCCCAAAATGTTCACGCATCTACAATGTAATGCTTATTAGGGTTACGTACGTGCCGTAGTTACGTTTTTGTAATTGGTAATATTGTCTAATAATTTTCTTTGTCTTTAATTACTACATTGAAATCGAATTCGAAACAATTATAAAAAACGTAATCTATTGGTTCTTTATTTTTTGTGCCAATGCCATTTCAATCATACACTTACAAAAAATCTTCCGCCAGTTACTGGTTTTTGTCTATGAAATGCGTTTTATTTTTCGATTAGTACTTATTTTATAATTGAAAAATAACTAGTCCTATACTCAGAGCGCCATACTAGGATCCTATTGTTTTTTCATGGATACGCATAACGACAAGTACTTAGTATAGGCCGAACACAGAAATCTAAACACAGAAATCTAAATTCAGAAAGTACTTTATAGCTTCCTTTAATAGGAAAAAAATATTTAGTCTACTTAGACGGAAATCCATACGTATCAGGCCAATATGGTGACTCCTTCGGTACGTTGGTTGTCAATATAGGTCAAATGGATTTCCAGTAATCAGGACTTATAATACCACATGAGATAAATATAATAATCCGATTCGTAGTTTCTGAAAATGTGTGTGTATGTGAAAAACGTATGAACATTTGTACACTTGTGAAATTTAGTAATGGTAATGAATGAGTGGTGATATTTGCTTAATAACCTTAATATGTCAGCGTATATGAATATAGTGCTATTCCAACAATACGGGCCGAATTGTGTGACGTCTGTTATAAAGTTAAACCTGCTTAGAACGATCCACACATTCAGAGTGATTAGTAGCGCAAACATTTCAGTCTGATTGTTATAGATATTAAAAGAAAATGTGTTAATTCACATGTTGCAGGTAAAATGGATGATGTACTGGATAGTGTTCGCGCTGTTCACATGCACAGAGACGTTCACTGACGTGTTCCTCTCGTGGTTCCCGTTCTACTATGAGGTGAAAATCGTGTTGGTGCTGTGGCTGCTCTCGCCGGCCACCAAAGGTTCCTCAATACTCTACAGGAAGTTCGTACATCCCGCACTCTGCAGGCGGGAACAGGTTAGTTTTTGATTTAAGTGTTCCTTTTAGAAATGCAGTCATTTTAGATATAGATTTCAAGATATATAAAATAAGATATATGACCGCAGTATATTGGACTATCCTAATCGGTGCAACCCTTGTCTGTCCTGTGGTCTCTTGGTTGGTTACCTGTTGGTTTCTTCAACTCCGCAAATCACCTGTTCGGACCGCCACTTCTCGTCTATTTATGCAGGCGTGATCACGTGGTTTTCTGAGATTTTGGAGTAAATGTACTTTAAAGAGCGAAGTAGTACTGAATCTATATTCAGTACTACTTTACTATTGTACTATTACAATAGTATTCACTTTCACGACTGTAATCTATGTCTGGTTGTAAAAAAAAAACACTTGATTTTTAATACTGATGTACACATCAATTTAATCTAGTATCAAACATGACCTATCCTGCTTAGGCATTCCAATGTAAACCAATATTAAAGATTTATTTATAAGATTATCTTTTGTCTTTTGACAATATTTTTAAAGTAGATATAACGGGTACAAATCAAATTCAATTAAAACTCTTAAATTCGAATATTGATTGGAGCACTAAGGGATTAGATTTTCTTATTTTTTATTGTTAATTATAATGTCAATAATTCTAGAAAAGTTTTACTGTGAACAGATAAATATTGGATATGTACAAATATCTACCATTTAAGTAAACCGTTACATAATTGTCTTTCTGGGTGATAAAAGAATTCCCTAACGGTCTGGAAATGTTGTCCTGAATAGAATGCACAATCGAGCTTTACGTTACTAATTTGGTGTGTGTATTTCCTTTGGGGTAATAAAGCTGTCTCATTTTTATTCAGTTTGTTACTGCGGATATCCTTTATGAAGTTATTTACGTATTCCTTGAACTAGATCTATAATTATATAAATCTTCGATGGATTTAACTCATGATAATTTTCAAGAAACTGATAATTACCTTTTTTGATCTTGATCATACAGTAGATATTATTAGTTTCCAAGATCGGTGAATTTTGTTCTATTTATCTATTTTAAAATTTGCCGCTAAAAATTTTTGACGAAAAATCTGAAACTACTAAATTTTTACTTTTCTGTGAAGGATATTTATGGACAAAATATATTGTTATGCTAAGTTAGGCGAAGACACGTTAAGATGGATAATATTTAGTCATCCATAAACAATAACCATGTAACTGTGTTAGAGATATTTCAAACCCCGTTTCTGTTAGTTGTACTTCATTCGGTTCCATGTTGACTTATTGTTTCCAACTCGTTTATATTCATGTCGGGCGTAGAACAAATTTAAACATGTGGGCTAATTTATTTTATGAGTTCCGTCGTTTTTGTATTTGGTCCATAAATGTAAATTATTTATGTCAGTTTTACATCGAAAGATTTATTTGAATTTTGCACTTTATGGAGGGATAGCCTTAGAATATTTACGTGTATGTTTATTTACAATATGCAAGCTTGTTTGTTTTCTTATTTCAGGAAATCGATGAATACATAGCGAAAGCCAAAGATCAGGGTTACCATACTGTGCTCAACTTGGGCACAAAAGGCGTCAACTATGCCACTACCGTTATTATGCAAACCGCTATTAAAGTGAGTATAATAAACATACTTTATTTTCTATTTCAAGTATCTAATGGCATGCTTCGTTTCTCATTTAAGACTAAAATAAGACCTGCAATTTAGTATTTATATCTAACGTTTATTTCAATATAAGTTTACTTTTAGGTCTTATTTAAGTCAATAGAATAAAATCAAGGATTACGGTGTAACCCTTAACAAAAATTACACGAGTACAGACAGTTTTTCTTAATTTTATTGTCAATAGTAAATGTTGTTTTATTCACCGCAATTGTTTTCACATTAAAATATAAAAACAGTGTGTGGCATGTTTGATCACAATTCATAACATAAGTCACATATTGTTACATTCTCTATTATTCTTTTGCTCACCTTCAGCCTATTCCCCGCTTTACAATAGAAGGCATCAAATAAGGAAAGCTCGTTTTTGTTTTCAAGCATGTCCACACCCACACTGAGCAATTTTGTTTTGATCCTCACCTAAATCTTACTTAGAAACACATTGCCGCTTATTTTAATTCCATTTTTGTATTTTTAATTTTATTAACACGCTTTTTTAATTTTTTCCCACCCACCCATTCTTTTCCAAACTTCCTTTCCGTTGCTGCTTTCATTTAGAACTTGAATCTGCCGAGCGCCGAACAAGACAATGACGCTAGGCGAGCCATAAGCGATCGTGATGTTATCGACGGTTACCGTGAGGCGTACGAAGATCTAGAATACCAACGGTCAGATCAACATCTTCCTGGTATCGTAGAAATAGTGGAGCTTGATAGAGGCGATAGCAATCAAGATTTCCTCCTTGGAGACGGAGATACTAACGACCCTGACTGTGATCCTGGCGTACTAGACACTTCCGCTCGCAGTCGTGGTAACGTGGTCCGTAAACGCAAGGTGGACAAAGAAAAAGAAAAACGACCTCGTAGCAAATCTAGAGGGCGTCGAACCAGAAGTCAAGCTGCCAAAGAGAAGGAAAAAGAAATTATGGTCGATTGAGAGGAATTCAATGCTCGATGCAATGCTGTGATTCTTAGACGATTTTTAGACGACTTTTAGAATTAATTACTTTTATTTTGCTCTATGGAGTACATCATAAATTTCGACGTAATCTTTTTAGTTGCTTTTATAAGTTCAGTGTATTTCGAAATAATATCATTTCGTTTTCAATACCAAAGTAAACCTATTTCTTTTCTACCTTCAATGTCAATTTCTTTGCTACTGCTTTATTCAGTTCTTTAGATATAAAAATGTATAGTTTGAACGCGTTAAATAAAATGTATTTTCAGGATGGTTAGACTATTTACAGATATCTTTTAATTTAACTATGTTCCTTTCACCCTGGATGAAATGATCTCATAAAACTCGAAGGTCCATAACTCGTCAGCATAATCCATAAATAATAATAGTTATAGTCACTCAGGCCACAGTCATATATACAATATATTCACGTAACTTTTTTTATAAAATATGTAGTCATGAAATAGATATTTTTAGCTAAATTAATGCTGTTATAAACGTTTATTACTTTTTTAATGTCCAGTCTCAATTTGTATGCTACTTCGACAGGCATGTTAGAGTTGGAATATTATGGCGCATGTTGAGTTAAGTTTTGTAAAATCATCGGCTATGTATGTTGTGTTCTTAGGTTTAATGTAACGAGTGACTGAATTAGCGTAACTGGTTTTATCCTTTAAATAAAAATATTAGTAAATAGCCGTGAATATTTTATTTAAAATTGTTCGTCGTAAAATAAACACAATTAGAAAAGACCATTTTAAACATGCATGCGCTTTACAAGCTTGCGTAAACTGAACCAAGTAAGTAACATTTTTATTTGATTTTTTGTAACAATTAATTTCACTAGAAACAATTCTACGTTGTGACTTATTTACTATAGATCATTTTCTGCTATTAATATAGTGATGGATCATAAAAATAACTAAAACCAATAGCTTTAGAGCTAACGACGTGTTTTAATATATTTTTTATTTGACGAAATATATTTCTAATGTTTTAGTCCATACATAAATATTTTTGATTTAATGAAGGATATTTTCATGTAATAAATATTTAAAATGTTGGAATTTTTCAATGTATTGATTTTATATTAGAATATTATTGTGTCCCTTAGTAAAGCAGCTAAAAAGGAAATAGCTTTTCATTCTAGCTTGAAGTTTTAACTTCATGTTACTTCCTGAGACCGTTGGAAGAATGGCCAGTAAAATTGTTTCATCTCGTAGGGCGGTGGCGGTTTAGTGCAGCAACTGCGCAAGAGCTACAGTTTGTCCGATTTGAGCGAGTGCGAGCCGCGCGAGGAACGGGGCACCGACGAGGCAGACGACGTGCTTGCCGAGCCAAGACTTATCCGACGCACTGTTAAAACGTATGTGGAATTTTAAACTAATATTATCGCGGAATTTATACGTTTTATTATATAACGGGTACTCACAATTAACGCTTTTTAGTCGCCAGTTAATTAAAAAGCGTTAATCGTTACATAGCAAAAATTTAAATCGTTATGTTACATATACTTAATAAAAGGTAGTGTAAATCATCTATAAACATTTTTATTTAGCATGTTTATTATTATATAAATTTATCCATTTAAAGGAAATAACAGCAATAACTAAAAAAATCTTAATAAATATGAATCTTGCAATAAAGGTTACGTACTAGAAAAATATTTGTGTCCCACTGCGAGTCATTGGTCGCTTCTCACAGCTACTAAAGCCTTTAATATACTGCACCACTTTGATCTAATGCGTATTGGTAAAGATTTGAATTAACCGCCGACCGGTCTGTCTAATGTTTGTAAATCACCCATAGGGCCTCCGACTATCGGCAAATTTAACCGATTGCCATCAATCGATAACAACGGTGACCAATCGGTTACCGGGCCCTCGTAACATGGGAATGTGCAAGACATCTACCACTAATGGCTACCCATCCAATACCTGACCGCGCTCCGCAATGCTTTTCTTGTCGGTTTTACGCACTTCTCAAGGCGGTGAGGCTACGCGCCCTACATTTAAACTAGTAAACAATTATTTACTGTTACTAGTAAATATGGATCTATGATGTGAAAAACGACGATATTAATTAGAACATATGAACATTGTTTGTGGTATTATAATATTGGGAAATTAATTTCCATTTAAGATATTTCAACGTCTACACGCTACATTTGGCAAACACTAACGAAAAACAATAATTAATACGATGCCCCGTGCACGCATTTCTATTGAAAAATAATATTGCGGCTTTTTATACACGCTCTGCTAATTAATTTACAAGCTCAGATTCGCTACCTATCCGTGACTAATGGTTTATTAATTCGCAAATTGCTTTTTTAAGTAACCGTTTGAGTTATTGCGAAATAGTTTAAAACGGATAGGCAATTGTTTTGAAACAGTTGACCAATAACCGTCATCATGGAATCGCGTCATCATGTTAAAAGCTTGCGATTTTAAACAAATATCGTTGCGGAATTTATACATGTTATTATATAACGGGTATTTAAGATAAAAGTTTGTTTTGCCGATATTTCGAACCAGTTCCACGGTCCGTGGTCACGACAAAACTGTGATAGAGGGAACTTTTGACAGGTTTTAACCTACGTCTAATTCGTTTCGATTCTTTTAAAACTGTAAGTGATTTGAGTAGTTTAGAAGATGCGATGAACCGTCATATACTTACCACCTACAGACATATCACCCTTAAACCCGTAGGATATTTTACAAAGTATCACATGCGCCTCTACCCATAATATTTGCTACCTATTTTGGTTTTTGAAGAGAATTTATATCCAACTTTTGTCTGATAGGATGATATCTAATACATACTTATATCAGCACTCTCCGCTATCCAATAAAAAATTGGTTTTATTTGTTCCAACATCCATATATTTTGTTAAACAGAAACATAACTAAATAGTCATTTCCAATATTTAAAAAGACTTGTAATTATTTTTTATTGTATGCCATTACGTGCTTACAAAACAGGGAAAAGTAGTGAACATAATCACTAAATAAAACTATATAAATATATTTAATGAAAAAACCTATCACAAGGCTATATTGCCAATACAATGTACTGTAATTTTCAAAAATGACATGTGATTTCAAACGTCATACTATGTTGATACTATTTTTTTTATTGCGAAAGAGTAAGAAACGGGCACGCAGGCCACCTGGTGTTAAGTGGTCATTGTAGCCCATGGACAACCACGTCCTATCTCAAATAGAACAGAAGTTCTATTTAAAGATGGACGCGGATGCGTTCCTACTCTTGAGGACTAAGATGGACGCCTTCAATAATGTGTATCCGGCAACCACACCTCCCCAACCGGAACACAATACATGAAGAACATGTTGCTTTATGGCGGGTTATGAGGGTGGCGGTGCTACCGCCCCAGGCGAGCTCTAACGGCTCTACCACCTTTTATGATGTTTGACTATTATCTCAACCATCGTTTTTAAAAGTTACAGTGTATTAGATTGGCACGATAGACGTGTATTTGTCTGTTTATTATGATACAATGTTGAAATATAAGGAACATAATACGGAACCAGCAAGCCAATTCACTCGCTTGAATTATTTTCACAATCACTACTATTACGTGTTGCAGCGGATTCGCGACCCGCCGGAGCGCGTCGGAGTCGAACAGCCGCGCCCCGATGTACTTCCCGGAGGTGGACGTGGACGTGAGGCCTGCTCGCTCGCGAATGGATGAACCTGACTTTAGGTAAACATTTTTATTTTAAACAAGCGTTAATCTTTTATTATGTCAGGGTAAGAAACAAGTATGCCGGTCAGGTGATGTTAAGAATTACTGCAGCCCACGGAAAAACACCTACAATCACAAAAACAGATACAATACAATATTACTTTTACAACAATTCCGCTTTCGAGCACATATAGGATTTAGGTAGTGTTTATGGTTATATGTGGATGTCTATGGGCTGCGACTACTTACATCAGATGATGTGCATGCTCGTTTGCTACTCTTTTCACATAAAAAAACACATACAATATAATTTGATGTCGTATGAAGATGCGTTGCTACTCAAATATTACTGTGATCACCGCGCTTTCTACTGTAACCGGCAACCGCACCACCTTCCCAATATATAAGAGTTGATTCACGGCAATGGTACCCGTCAAACTCGGCGGTATCCGCGAAATGTAAGCGGAGACGCCTGTATGCTGTACTTCTTGTGTAGCAATACGTAATTTAAAAATATTGCTTAAAAAAACTGTTATCTCGACAATGGTTATGTTTGGTCATTGCTTAGTACCACGAATGTGGCCTATAACGATACTAGAGGCAGACAGGCTCTGTACAAATTTGACGTAGATTAAATCTGTAGCTGATGTTTGATAGAAATACAAAAAATGAATAAACGGACAACTTTTTGCTTTTATAATAATAAACATCCGTAACAAACATTTACTCCAGGCAGAGAATGCCATCAAACTATAAAATTAGTTCTTAATATTGTTCTCTTTTAGAGTTTATATATGAAACTAGCTGTGTCCACGACTTCGTCGGTGACGATTGAATTAAATTGACATAAGTTTTTAATTTGTTAACCGATTTCAATGAAAAAAACACTAAATGTTAAGTGGAATACATCGCAATATAATTCTGTAAACTGCATTCAAATTGGACAAGCCATTTCTGAGTAGCGTACACAAACATACTGACAGACAAAACCAAAATACGTAATTACGATTTATATATATATGTATATATGTACCATGGACAGACAGCGATCAGTTACAGTTTTATAATATGTATAGATAAATAAAAATAAATTTGTGTTGCAGCCACATAAAATCCACGGAGGACATAAGCTCGGGCTACTCGAGCGCGGACAACTCGGGCCCGCTGGCGCGCTCGGGCTCGCTGAGCGGCGCGCGGCGCGTGCGCTCGGCGCGCACCGCCGTCACCGCCATCAAGCGCCCGCCCGCCGCCGAGGTCTGGTAACCGCCTCCGACCGGCCGTGATCACGTCTATCCGACACAGTACTGGAACACCCCATTCAAAATACATAAAAACCGACAAAATGAGAACCTTCCTCCGTTTATTGAAGTCGGTACAAATAGTAAATTTGATTCTAATTATAAGGATTCAATGTAAAAGTGACATTTTACTGTATCTTTTGTAATAAATCGATGTAATCCATTTTATATAATATTGCGAATATCTAAAGAAATAGAAATTGTATGTACAGAAATACGTAATATCTTATATAATAACTAATAATAAATATATTAAATTTGCTCATTTTTGTGTTCCAGAATTGTATCTGATAAACGATTTTTAAAATAGAACAGTGACAGTGAATATTGTGTTAAGAATCATGCTCATTCAGACAGGATGTATTTGGATACATTTATTCCCGCATACCTATCACACAATTGTCACTGGTATTCAAGAAATCACTAACCATTTTATCGAATACGTTACCCATTGGTTATGTTTATATTACTTCGTTCATAAGAATAAATATCTCGCACGACCCATGATCCCTAATGCTGGTTGACTATCATTGCATATGTTGATCATCATTGATGGACGTACATTAAATGGTCATCATGTGAAATATCGAATGGTATTCGATAAAACGAGACGTGAGAATAAATCGAATTTAAATGGTCGTGTGTAGTCTAACGTGGGAGTTGCCTACCAACTAGTTCTGTGTCAATCGTTGACTTTCAATGATCGTTCGGCTAGCGGCTAGTCGATCGTCCACGACTCTGGTAATTTTTATCGACCGATTATTCAAATATTTCGTTCGATCATGAACGTTTACATGTTATGGCGTCTGGACCTGTTGCTCGCTCAGCAGTTGTATTTGTTGAGTGAAGGCTTAGCGTAGCTTAGCGTTAGCTATTTATATGTTGGGACTTGCAGAATTAGCTGCTTGAAACAAAAGTAAAAAAAAAAATAAACAAATAAAAAAAAATGCTTCAAACAGTATGGAGTCCCGGCCACATCTTGTACACTGTACTTTCAAAAATTCATTCTATACTTATGATTTTCTTAAGATCTACGAAATTTAATGTAGTTCCACATATGTACTGAACCCGAACACTGGAAAATAATGAATACAATATTTCTACCTGATTCGAGTTAAATTACAGAATTGATCATAATTGACACAGGACTATTATCACACATTCTTTTAAATCGTTATAATGGCTTAGTCCTACCGATAACATTACAGGAAGACGTGATATTTTCACAGTTTTTCTCATCGCTACATCCCACCGATATCAGTTGTAAGAATAACATAACACGAGATTTCTTGCACGCACTTTTATATCGGCTTAAAGAGTAAGTCTTCTAATACTTATCTATGGAACACGGCCGATATTTTTTAAAACCAATAACATAATATCGTTTAATCTCTTGTGTTGGTTAAAAAAAATCCGTTCCTATAATACACATATATGTGGAAACCATTTGATAGCATTCAAAAATAAAACAAGACAAAGCGTCACAAATTTCCAATCATTTTTTTGTCTATTGTTATCCTCATGTAACTTTTAATATTTAAGACTTAGCATAGTTACTCTTTAAGCTGACGATATGCAACACTGACCTTGTGACAAATGGATGTTTGATGTATATTTAAGAAATTGTTCGAAGAAAACATAGCTTTGTAAACGCCCAAATACTAAGTCACCAAGATATACAATAGTTTCTAGGCGATGGATAAAATAAATAAAACTTGAACTGTATTAATAAAATTAATTTTATTATTAATTAAGTACGTAATTTTTGCATAAGTTTATAATACAATTGATCTTCGGTGTGGCTGGTCATCTCATTGACAACTGAAACACTTATTCTATTTTTTTTCTTTTTATTGCTCTTTTAGTTATAATTTTGAGTAAAGAGTTGATGTCCATTTGTTAACAAGTTCATAATATGCTCCAACATTATGAAATTGCAAGGGAATAGGTGGGTTGTTTCCAATATTGGTTGGGATGGGGTTTTGTCAGTACGCCTGAGCTGGATTTGGCACTTGAAGGAAGAGGGAAGCAAGCATGTTTATAAAGCTTTCATTTAAGGGCTATGCTCTGAGCTTTAAAATAAGGGCTTTTTCATTAGAAATAGATGACGTTAAAAGTTGATTATGTTAGTAGTCATTAAAACATTTTATCCGTTTTAAAATATTTTCTACAATGAATAATTTGTAAAGGTTCCGTTTTTCCAGTTTAACGTAGGAACCCTAAATATTTTCGATAATAGTAGCCTGCAAGAATTATATTAAACTCCTCCTCTCATTATCTTTAAGCAAAAAATAAAATAAAGAAATACAAACAGAGAGACGCGAATTAAAAAAAAGTGTTTATGTATTGAAATAAATTAGTTATGTACACTTATAAATTAACTGAAAACCTCGGTTTGTTCATTTTTACAAACAGTAATAATAAAAAATATTGTTTTAAATCGAAACTTCCTGCTTACTTGAAATTCCTAAACCAGCTCAGATCATATGCCGGTGTCCATGTGATATGTCATATGTTCATTACCTGAAATGAATGTTTTAAACCAACAGAGATGAACTATCGCTGAATCATGGCCGCTTCGCATTTCACACGCCAGAGCGCGCTGTAAAGACCATTGGACGAGTTGTTCGCTGTTACAGTTAGGGCTAATTGCATTTTGTGTAAAATTTATGTAACTGTTTACAAATGCAATTATTTTTATCATACTAATAAATAAAACAAAAATACACGTTTTCTACAAATTGGATTAAGTGTTTTAAAATTATGATGGTTATTATATTTTAGTATAAGAAAAATGTAGTTGTAATATGAAATATATATGTTGAATATTTTTAGACACATAAGGATATCTGTTAAGTGCGCTTAGCCCTAGCTTAATCATAAGAAAAGAAGCTGAATGTATATCACTCATTAACTTTATTATTTTTGTATTTCGGGATTCTGTTTAGTCAAATTGGCTAAGGCTGAAATTGGATTGGGGTATTTAAGATCTTATAGGAAAACTGTAAACCAAACAGTTGGTATGGCAGGGTAGGCAAGGTGCTTTAACACTTGGAATGGTCATAAATGCGAC
>DWON01000628.1:0-30815 GCA_018251015.1 Phocides pigmalion okeechobee
TTTATTGACGTTCAAAAAGAGTTCTGTAAAGAATCTACTTTGAATAAAAATATTTTGATTTTGATTTTGATTTTGAGTCATTGCAGATAAGCAGTTAAAACACATAATAGGTTTATAATAAAAAAAAACGGCCAAGTGTGAGTCGAAATCACGCACTGAGGGCTCTCTATGAGTTGATAATTACTGAAAAAAAGGGATGTAACTAAAAATTTAATGTTTTCGGGATTTTTCCTTTATAAAACGTTGCTACATACCAAATTTCAAGAAAGTTGCAAGTACCCTTTACATTTTGTTTCCCTTGCAAGTAATTGCGAGTTTGAGAATATGCCGCTTAATTGCTCGTTCTTTTGTTTGCGTTGACATAGAAGTTAGATTTTATTACAGCTTCGAGGGACAGTAGACCTGAGTATATGATATAATTTTTTAGCTTAACCTCACGCGTTTCCGAGAAAAAGGGTCTCGACAGAAGGGCGGATGGATGGACAATTAAGTGATCCTACATGGGTTCTAGTTTCTCATTTCGAGGGACGGAACCCTAAAAGTGAAAAAAAATGCATGATATTTTAAGAGTGAAATGTATTTTGGTTGCAGGGTCTCATCTTTGTAGTAGACAGTAACGATCGGGAGCGTATAGGCGAAGCGCGGGAGGAGCTCATGCGGATGTTAAGTGAAGACGAACTTCGAGATGCTGTGCTTCTGATCTTTGCAAACAAACAGGTCAGAAAAATATATATCGATAACCTAATTTTAAGGTTCCATTGCAAAACAGAAAGAAGTTAATTATATTCTTCTACCATTCTGTTTGTATATCAGTCATTTTTAACATGCTTGACTTTTTTTTATTTATTAAGCTAAAATTGTAATTTAAAAAGAAATATATATAAAACTAAGCTGTCCTGTACTTCTCACAATTGATTGATAAATAGGAATTGACAAAGAAAATATAGCAACAAGCCATCATAGATTGATATAAAAAATATATATTTCTTTGCACATTATATAAATGCAAAAATAAAAGATTGAAGCTTTAAAATTAGCGTCATTTAACCACAACTTTCATTAAATTTTGTGTATGTAATATTTTACATAATAGTACATATAAATATAAAAAGTGGAGATTTCAATTACAATTATAGGAATATGATTACATCATATGATATATGAAAATAATGTACTTCTTCAATTCATATTCAATAATCTTTCAGATTATTTTATGATTGATAACATACTTTACAATTTTTGCTAACACCTTGAGATAATCCACATTTTAAAATATACTCGACCTACATTTATAATTTGCGATGAAATTTACTTTTTGGAATATATTTTGTAGCACTTGTGTTTAGCTGGAGACACTTTCACTTTTCAGTTAAAGTGTATTCTAAATGAATTGTTATTTTTTGTGTGATAGGATCTTCCAAACGCGATGAACGCGGCCGAGATAACGGACAAGCTGGGCCTGCATTCGTTGCGCAACCGCAACTGGTACATCCAGGCGACGTGCGCCACCTCCGGCGACGGGCTCTACGAGGGCCTCGACTGGCTCTCCAACCAGCTGAAGAACGCCAACCGCTAACCGCATGTGCGCTATCAACTCACAGACAAATCTGATTACTGAAAGAGACTATGGTTTAAGATATGTTAACTTTATTTGCTATAAATGAATACAATGTATTATGTGCGGAATCAATTGTATTACCGACGCGTCACCCGGCGACCGAGTTCGCATCGCACTCCGCGCCGCTCCGCCGCGCCGCTGCGCTCGCGGTCGACGCAGATCACAATATCGCAATAGAAAGTGTACAATCGAGCCAGGGGTCATGCTGTACTACACGTATCGTGACGTGGTACTACGGGCCACACTTAGATTCGTTGTCTGCTCGATCCCTGTTGACGTTGAACAAATATAGTGTGTAAAGTTAATGCAAAATTACAATTTTGTTTATATTTATCAATAAACAAAGCGTACGTGTACACTTGACGAGTGATCGCGCCTTGTGAAGTGGATAGGTTTGTGTAGCTGACTCGTGATAAAGTGGATCACAGCATAACATGTTTTATATATATTACTATAATGTGGAATATGTGGAATAAGTTGTCATAATAAAGTATTTAAAGTTAATTCACTTTTATCTTTAATTCATTAGTGTTTACTTAGAAGACACCTGTAGCAACCTAAAATACTAGGTTGGTCTTTGTAAACCTTAAATATAGAATACAACTGTGGAATATAGTACACAGGGTAGTACATAGTTATATGAAATATAAATGATTAATACGATTTTATTTGAGCAATGGGTTTATTTGTGACTACATATGACATGTACTTCAGGAAGGTTTGAAGATACTATAGGTGGCAGTACATATTTTGGTGATTGAATTTATTAGCAGGTCTATGGACGTGCGAGTTCCGTGGTCGCAGTCTCCGAGCAGCCGCCATCCGCCGCCCTCCTATTCACATCGCGTGACCTCTTACTGTTTGTATTCCAATTTGATTGTGCGGTGATATTTACCATCAATTCGTGTGTATTCCACTTATTATTTGAACGACTTATTGTATGGATGATAGTTTATTTTTATGGAAGTTAACTAGGTAGAGTAAGCTGTTATGTATTTTACAGTGGAACCATTTCAGATCGACGGTTCTCGTTTGTCTGACCCGCTTATTACGATGAACCCGCATTTATAGTTGACTTTTCGTGACGGACCGATATTAGGTTATTATGTATTAGAAAACACTGTGTTATTTTGAGAAGTGTTTCTACCTACTAGGGAACAGTGCTCAGAATTATCGGTGGTACTTTGCTCTTACACAATTAATTATAACTTAGCATTTTTATAATAATTTAGGAGAAATTGTTAAAAGGCAATTCAAGGATATAATTATGCGGCAAGTGTGGTGGATAGATTTTTTTTATTATATCGGAAATCAAAAAGTGTAATGAAGAGAAAATGTCACATTCCGGTTTGTCTTAATGCTGTATTATGGAATAAAATATCCTCACCAACTTTCGTCTTTGTATTAAGTCCCTTAAATTGTTGTTATGTGGCTTTCCAATAAAACTTAAGATTGTAACCGATATTGTCATTTTTATTATCTATTAATATTCTTATAATTACTTACTATTTATTTTAGCTTTCAACATTTTTGTAGGTATTTTTTTATTAATATAGTATTATGACCGCTCTAGGTTGGTTTATTATTTTGTAATCCAATCCTACCATGCTTATAGTAATAACATGTATCGACATAAAACAATGAAATATGAATAGGCAACAAATGTTTTCTATAAATATTGTCACTGATGAATTTAGGTAAATTTCAAATTTAACTGTACATATGATTCTAGCGTTAAATATATTTTCTTTGGTTTCATTAAAGGCATAGTCAAATTCTATGAATACAAATGATGTCCTGTATAATTAATCTCCATATGGTGGGAATCGTCGACAGGGACTATTCATAGCCCTCGCGCAGAACGTACCTACGTTTGTAAAATTCTCTGGCTGGGGATTAAATTCGGAGAATTCCGCGTTTCAGTCAATTTACATTACCCTTTGCGTAATGTGTATTGTAGGAAAGAATCGTAGTGAACAATTTACCTTAGTTAAGTGCGTACAGTACAGTACTAATAATAATACACACATTAATGCGAAAGATGTAACATTTTAAAATAATATTAAGGCAGTATAAATAAAGGATCACATATCTATGTTATCACATCAGACTTTTGGCTAATTACATTTTTTTTTATGTGAGAAGAGAAACAAATGAGCATGTAAACCACCTGATGTTAAGTAGTCTCAGCCCATAGACATCCACGTACAACCACAAACACGACTAGATACGTTGCTAATCCTGAGGACGAAGATTGTTGCCTCGCTTTAAATTACAGCTATCAATCTATAAGCAATCTTAAATAGTATTGAAGATGCTTTGCTACTCTTGTAGATTTTGAACACTTTGAACACTATACCGACGTATAGTAACTTCATGCGCTGTCATTATCGAAGTTGCCTAACACCAGGCAAAAAATTCTAAATGTACATACAGACATTGGGGTGCAATCGAAATTTTATCGGAAATTTTTAATGAACAGATGTTCACAAGAAAATTTCATACCATAGGCTTTTATAAGTTTTTCTTTATCAGTTAAAGATTTTTCACTCATATATATAAAGTGCCAGTTTTAAAGGGACACTTATGAATCTTATAAAAAATTCTTAAAATATGATAAAGGAAAACCAACCGGCTTGCAGGCATTTGCAAAATGTAACAAAGCAGTGTTATATGTCAGATTTCATCTAAGAACATTCGTATCAATAAATAATCTATGTGCATTTTTAGCTAATTAGCGTAAATATGTGACAGTTTATTTTGAATATTGCAGGTGGTGGACAACTCTTAATATTTTCTAATTGCGTTAATTTGCAACTTTGTCCGGGACATATGAGTTTGGGGGTCTGCGATAAACCATATAACAATACATTATTTCAAAAATATTGCTTAAAAATCTGTTAACTATAATTTTTTAATGGAGGCTGCTCAGTTCCAAAAGTATGGTGTCCTAATACATATTTTATAACGAAACCAGGCACAGGTAGACTGTGTGGAAGATGTGAGGTGGTTTAATAAATAAGTGAACGTGATTTTATATAGATTAAAACTTTAACAAGATAAACCTGAGATGACGCTGCAGTTTCAATTGAAATCAGCATGTAAATTAACTTCACACCAAGTTATAATAGCGGTAAGGTGATTCAGTTGATCTTATTGAGGCCGTTAGTATTATTAGGTTATAGATACATAGGCTCACCTTTACCTTTACCTTAGAAAGATTTACTTATCACCTTAGGTCATGAACATGAAGTGAAGGATTTTGATTTATTACATAACTTGATCACTTTATCGTCGAAGTTTCTATGTTGCATATCGCAATTTGACGTGATTACTATAATAATTTAGTAGATATAAGTTCGATAAAGAAATATTTCGTATGCCTAACATAACGTAACATAAGGTAAGGAACGTCAGATTTAAATTCTATGTGCATACGGGTTTGTAGATTCTTTTAGTTTTAGTTAGACATTCTTCCTCTTTCGACTTGCCTATCTTTTAAAATTATTAGATACTTTTTATAAAGTGCAAACATGTACACGATCATAAAATGTTTAAAAGTTAATTAAGTTTTGATTTTAACTGTTATATGATAGGATATTAAAAATATAGTGTTATTTTTAACGGAACTTTTTGTTTTGGATAACAATTTTGACATTTATATTTTTCTTGTCTAACGTAAACTTTCAATAAAAATGAACTAAATTCTTGATTTTATGTGGATCGACTCAATTTTATTTTATCGAATTATTAATATAGATATACAATGTATTTGATTAGCTTATCGCAGGAATTATTAGAAAAATATTTTTTAACAAATGTAATCCATACAAATTTGTCCGTACAACACAGGTGTATACGAGCCGCATGCGCGTTGCACCGCGCATTGCACAGCAGTGCTATACGTCGCAGGGATAGTGTTAATAATAACTACAAAATTATTTATAACAAATTTTGCTACCTAAAAGCACATAATAGATTAACAAAAATATTAATATAAGGGTAGATCACCATGGAGGTTCTTAATTTTGTTCAATGATATGCGGTTTTTACGTTATAAAATATAGTACATGGACTTCACTATACTCTGTCTACTCATTAGTTACCCATAGCTCTAGTCTACTATTTAATCATATCACGAAAATAGTTCGAAGAAAGTCGCAACGCGTTTATTCTTCTGAATTTTTGTCTGTATTTGTTTATTCTTATTCTGTTTTTTTTTCTTTTCGATTTTAGTATTTATATATATTGTTTTATATACGTCCGTGCGTCTTGACGTGATTAACATATAAGTATAGTGTTTTAAATTTAATGCTACTTAAGAAAAGATGTAATAGGTATGAATATTTATTGAAGAAATAATAGATGTAAAATAATCAATCCCCAAAATAAATCTATTATTATTATTATTAGTATTAAGTCGATGATGATGTAGATACTCGTATATACGTACGGCACTACGGCAAACCGAGATATCTACGGCAACTATATGGCGTAGCTGTAGACCGTAGTACTGACTACGATGTGCTTCTGGCATTTACCTAAATATGAAGTCGTTGATCACATTATTACATTATTATATATAAAAACAAAATGTAAGACGTAACATGATGAGCAAGGTAATAGATGCTATTTCAAAGTGAAACCCACCTAAATATAAAAAACTGTTTGTGATGTAGCTATCAGAGAGCGATTTGGGATTAATTAGCAATTATTGAAATGGTCCCTAATATTTAATACTTTATACTTTTTGCAAATCGCTTTCGCGTCGCTGTCAAAATTAATACGTAATATACTGACGTACGTACTTTGAATGTCAATGGAAAATCGCGAGATCGCTGTAACCACGGTACTGTTGATCGATTTTTATACTTAATTATTTATTTCTATGTATATATCGCTTCTTTGCTTCAATAACGTGTTATCTTAAAAGACACAATTTTACAGTAGAGCATTTTTTACTTACAAAAATTATTTTACTTAATTGTGTATTTGTTTTATGTTTATTGTAGATTACGTACAAAAATGTAACACCTTAGCTATCTCAAATCAAACACGGAGATTTCAATTATGAAACAAAATAAAAACTTGAGTTTTCAAACTTGCCACGTTATTGAAACAAAGAAGCGATATGTTTGCGATTTAAAAGCAGAATTTAATTATGCGCGAATTTGTTGTTTCTGTGTAATTGACAGTATATTGCTACGTAATATCTGATACGGCAATCATGGGCTGATGTTTCTAATTCTTAACGTGTTTTTCCGTTAAATACTTTGTAGGTAAATGGATTTGTTACTTCTATTTTTACGGTTTTTTATATATTACGTAAAAATCTGTATGGATTTCGGGCGAACAAGAGTATTTACCTCTGCGTTACAAGAGCTGGAGGCGGACATTACGTCTGTGTTTTCCTAGTTGAGACACAGATGCTAAAAATACAATATTTCAGTGAATGGTCGGCGCATCTTCAGTTTAAAGAAAAAGCTCCAGTTTAGTGCAGCCTTGCGCAACGCCGACCCAATTTAATATACAAATGAGTGTCGCAGTAAAGTGAGAAAAATAATTGTGAGAATTGTCGAATTATCTACATACGGACTACTACGGACTACATGGTATTAAACAAAATCGCTTTCCGCCGTCTGTGTCTCTGTATGCTTAGATTTTTAAAATTACGCTACCGATTCTGATGTTTTTTTTAATAGATAGAGTGATTCAAGAGGAAGGTTTACATGTATAATAACATCCGTTAAATAGTGGAGAAATTCTGTTATTTTTGAGGTTTCTAATGTGATGTCGAAAATATTTTTTTTTTCCGCTTACATTGCAAACGCAGGCTGAACCTTGAAAAGGTCTACAGAAAACTCCGTGATGGTATATATCTATCTCTTATGGATGTCCCACAATAACATTTTTTGTCATTTACTTTTTATGACAAACAATGTCTAATTTTCGATGCGATTTTAACCAATACAGCATTAATCCTTATCCACTTAAATACACTGTAAATTTAATATTGATCTATATGGCCATTTACATCATATAATTTAAATGAATATTTTCGAAGATATTTAAAAATGCAGGGATGTAGCGTTTGCGGCGGTACCGGCCAGTCGGAGCGGCGGCAGAGTGGCGTGTGCCTATACATAGCGCGTCGGAGGCCACGCTTCGGTTTATCGGAGCTTTCTAGCGAGGAAAATAACAATCTTATATATAAAAAAAGGATTGCTAAATGTTAGTCTCGCTAAAACTCGAGAACGGTTGGACCGATTTTGCCAATTTTGACCTTGAATTATTTGTGGAAGTCCAGGGAAGGTTTAAAAGGTGAGAAATATAAAGAAAATGCAAGGAAAATAGTAAAAACAACAATTTAATTCTTCCATGTAAACTGTTCGTACCTGTCAAATAGGTGGCGTTCAAAAATTGAATATTAAACAACGAAGATAGCTTCGGAATATTAAAAGACCCGTACTTTAAGCATATTTAAATATGCTTTTTTAATTTACTTTTGGTCAGTCATTTACGGTTTTATTTTAGTTTATTATGAAGACGTATTTTTATGTAGAAAGGATTTTACGTATATATTATTCTAACAAAATTTCTGAACGCAACCATAAATATTTGACTGTAAACGAATATAAAATTCAATTCGGTTCCTTGGTAACTCTATGAAAGTACTGTAAAATAGTTTAGTAGGTAATTAGTGCGCGTGAACTTTTAAAATTTAGAATTCCGAAGAGAAGATGACCAGACATAGGTCGTAAAAGTCAAGCAAATGTGCGACGAGCTACGAAATGTGCTAATCGCTCTGATGCCCAAAGAGACACAGAAAGTGATGATAGTCGTATCGACATGTCAGAATTGTATCGTTTTAAAGTGTCAGAAAAGGAAGTAAATACGATTGCAATGGAAAGAGTTTATGGACATTGAATACCACAACGGCGAGTACGACACGATACAATTCAACGAACCCGCAGAAATAGTGCTTCTGTAATCCTGCAACGAGCTGCATGGCATTGATGAACCGACAATTGATTATGTTGCCAACAAATTTGTAACGATGGGGAAATAACAATCATTTGTCAATATTGTAAGGCATTAAAGTATAGATGGATGCACTACTGGATCATGTTGGCCTGGTGGAAAGGTGAAATTGACATAATTAATCCCACCACCTAATCTATTTCGCCCATTAGTTTATGAGACGGCAAATGACTCTATACATTTCTTGGAAAACATTTAAATATGTAATTTTTTTTTCGACTGACGACATTTGGCGCAACAAATATTGTACAGGAATTTTTCATACAGGGTACGATCTCATTATAGTTTTTGGATAACATTTCAAAAAATCAAAATCAAATGAAGTTTGTTTTTAACAAAATCGTAAATAATGACAGATACAAGGACAAATCTATTACTTACTGCGATAGCTGTCTCTACTGCACACCAGTAATTCTTACAAATTTATTCAATGGGGACTAAAGATGCAGAAGTTAATAGACGCTGTGTTCACAATCCAAAAGTAGAGTGAATAATTGTCCAAGAACTGCATACGTTACTTTATCAGAACAACGATTTAGATATATTGTTTAAAGTAACATTGGATCGTATTCCATCCGATAGCCACAATATCGTCATTACAGCTGACAATACGCGTGCCGGTGAGCACGCAAGGTGGTTTAATTCGTCGACAATTATGAAGTGGCTGTCGTCATTGTCGGAGAAAATTTACAAGATAGAGATATAGTGCTTCGCCGTCGGAACAATGAATTCATCATGATCATCATTATCGGGGGACGCCCCAGCCTATTTAGGCGGGGGAATACAGGCTTCGAGGAAGATCCCTTTTGCCCGGGCCTGAACTCGGGGATGGGGAACGGGGGAACCTCGGCTTGACTATAGTAGCCCTCGCCCACTGATAAGTGGGGGGGGGAGTCGGGATATCTCTCCGGCATTCTCAACTCCCGTTACAAACGCCGTCCGTCAGCTGGTTTCGTCCGACGCCGGCGAGTGGTACAGCCCGCGGGCCCAAGCGACGCGTTAGCGTACAGTCTCACTGAAGTGGCTTCACATGATGATGGACTTTCACCTGTCCTCCCTATCTATGCAGGGGCGATGACCGATCTGTCGCTACGGCCTTCGCTCTTCTTCTCCGTGGAACCAGCGACTGGTTCGAGACACCTGACTCCTTTCCAATGAAAGGGCCAGGTGCCAAATCTCGGCAGGCATCCTCCTATTAGTCGTCTTTTACGACAGGCAGGAGATACCGTAGGACTATTCTACTCCCGCGCTACAGGGACCCAATGAACTGAAACGTGTGTCTGGAACGCACAGAACTGATGACGCATTTTAATATCATTGAACCGTCATTAAACTTTAAGACAAATTTTTAATTTAGAGGCGGTACGAAGTTTGCCGGGTCTGCTAGTAAATTATAAAAGAAATACAAATTCCAGTTGCATACAATTCATCTAAAAAATTACACATATACCTAATTATATTGATTGTTTTAGATAACACATTACCATTTCAGGGTTTCGTAATTTAATAATTAATAAACAAAATTGTATATTTTTCTGTAGTATGATCTGCTCTGTAAATCTGACAGAAGGATGATGATGAACTTTGGAACGATGGTGACGTATATTACTTTATCCTGTATCCGCAAGATGTGAAACTTTCTCTTTGGGCATACCCTATTAACATGGTGTTGTTCACGAAAGCTTCAGCCTTTGCCTGCTTTTTCCGTTTTTTTCATGGAAGGTATAAGCGTATCAGACCTTTGTGACTAAAACTTCACACCAATGTACATATCGACAGGTTTAGTATCGATTAATTGGTAAAGTATTTTTGGGGAATATAATAGCATGAATATTTAACAGAATACATATATTTTGAAACCCTGTCGGAAGCAACGCGTCGATACTACAGTTATATCATATTGTATTAAAAACATTAAGTAAACCTAGATTATGTTTTTATAATCATAAGAAATAATTAAAAGTTACGTTGAATAAATGTATATACATATATACTATAAGTTAAGAGTGTATTAGTATAAATAACGGCTTATAATTTGCTTTTCTATCAATAGCCGTACATGGAGTGCATTTGTATAAAACCAAATCGGATTCTATAGAATATCAAAGTGGGCAATATTCGCAGATTTACATGTTAATGCATTAAACAACTTTACGACCTACCTCAACTGAGTGGGCTTTATGTGAGCATGCCAGTTTCGCGACCATGTTCAGTGTCAGAGATACAAAGAAGCCTCCTACATGCGAGACAGGAGTCATTTCTTCTCTAAAATAACTGTTGCCCCCGCTTTTGTAGGTATTCTAGATAAGGATATTATTTAATAAAGTACTGACTTTACTGTTTAGGAAACGTAAGCACTAGCTAACTACTTCCTAATACTGTCTTTGAATGTGAATCTGACCGTACCTGAAATTAAATTTTCAAAATAGATTTTCACAGTTATATCCCTTCAAACTTACTAGAATAAAATGTAGTATGTAGATGTTCCCTTATAAGATGGGAATAAAAGAGGATTTTTATTTATGGTGAAATAATGGTATTCGATCCAAAAAAGTCTTGATTATTCTGGGGCCTGTGTCAAGTTCAGAACTTATTTCCATTATTACTTATTTAATCTACGTTAATTTTAACACTCAACCTCAAACGGGACCAAGTTCGTACGTAGATACGTGATTACTATTCGGGGCTAAGATGGTTGCTTCATTGGAAGTGTTTGTACGTATGGATGATAAGCCTGGTTTAAGTTGTTTTTTAATACTTTAACACTTCGACTGCGGCGCACATGTATTAGATAGGATCTACGTTGCGGGAGGCGGCACTAAACTGGAGCTTATTTGTCTAGACTGAAAATGCATCGACAATTCACAGAAATGTGTTTTTAATATCCGTGTAGCATAATTTAAAAAAAAAACCGACGTCTCTATTGTGGGGGCCCCTCTTTTGTGGAGGCCCCGGGGATACCGCCCCGGTTCCTCTCCCTTAAATCCGGCTCTGTTGCTAACTAAGAAAATGCCAAATTGGTTTAGGCATTGTCGAGTTTTCCCATAAACTCGACAATGCCTAGACCAATTTGACATTTTCTTTTTCAAATATACGCTGAAGTCATTAGGATTTCTATATAAAAAACAACAATAAAAACGTCATAATGCCGCGAATAATGCCATTTTTCTTTTCCTTATACAGGATGTTTTTACATATCAAATTACTACCATAGCATTTTTCTCTTTGTCTATGAGAGCTACAAATGTTAAATTTGACATGTATAGCCAAAATATTCTCTAATTGAGTAAAAAAGATGAAACACTTTTATTAAATTTTTAAGCAGTAGGCGTTCGGGACTTGGTTGGAGACTCAGTGACAGAAGAATAGGGAATAAACATTTTGACCATCCATTCAGATATCTATCTGTAACTTATAAAATGCAAATTAGACAAAATTCTTCTTGATCGTACATCTTACATGTTTATGTGTTTATGTCAAGAACCATCTTTAGGTATATGAAACAAAAATATTTTTTTTGAAGTGTTTTGGCTTTGTGAAATGTACGTAACTCCTCCGGGATATATAATTTATCTCTGAGTTTATTCGCCCCGCGCTGTATAGATTTGGTAAATTTAACTTATATGTTTTTTATTTAAATAAACGCTTCTTATGTTACAATAATAGTCATAAAAGCTTTAAGTATAGCAAAGGAAATAAGGCTATTTTACAACGAAATCCTAGCAGGTGTAGAGTAATGTAGAACGAGAAAGGATGAAGTGTCGTATGTACATATCTGTGTGTGTTTTGTATTTACTTGAGAGTAAAATTATATGTTATATGTAAGATACAAAATGTTTTCAACAACAAATGATCACAATGTTGGCTATACAATTCAATAGAATGAGATTATATGTTTAATTGAGAGCCTTTGAACATTATGACAAATCAATAGTGCAATGAATTGCACCATTCGTGTCGACCTAAGCAACAGGTATAAGTTACTATCATAGTTATAAGTAGGTTTTATATAGTTATATGAGTTGCTGTAAATAAAAAAAGTTTCTATATAGAGGTGTTTAACACACATATAACAGTCATACACTTGTTGAACATTACAACATGTTTGATAGTGCAACGAATGCAAAAAGCGGCTGCATCGTGGTAAGTGGAGAGTGCAGCGCGGCGGGGGCGGGCGGCTTTGGATGGCGGCGCTGCAATTTTCCCCGCCCGCACCGCGCCGTGGGCCGCGTTTTCCGCGAGGGGCGCGCCGGCCCCCTCGCCCGCGACAACCGGGAAATCGCTCGTCGCTCGTCTCAGTCCGGCTCCGCCGTCGCACTATTAAGACGCGTACAAGTCTCGCCGCACTCTGCACTCGCGAGCCTCCGTTCGAATCAAACGCTCGATCCAATATACGGACGAACCGAGCGCGCGCGGCGAAAATAGTGAGCTCGTGGCCGGGAACGGTGAAAACCCGGTGCGAACAGTGGTAGGTGCGGGCGGCGCAATGCTGCCCGCGCTGGCGTTCCTGGCGCTGCTGCTGGCCCCGAGCGCGCCCGCCGCGGCGCGCCGCCATGCCCCCGACCTGAGGGAGGACGAGCCCGCCCGACGCACTACCCGCCCTGCCGGTGAGCACCTCTTATTCACTACCGACCCCAACCGACCAATCGTTGAATGCATCATAACAAACTAAAATAAGTCAGTAAGAACTACGAGATAAATAGGACAAAATTAATTTATACATCTGTTTCGTTTGTGTGCAATTTCACATTTAACCTGTTGTAAACAATTGATATAATTTATGTAATGCATTATCGCATAATATATACGAAGCATTATCTCCGCATCTACCCATATATTTTGTGTGATGCGGTTGCGGCTGTTGTATGCAACGCGTCGCGAATTACAAATACATTATTGCATAGCGCATAGTGGACGATCAAGTGCGTATGTCTATGTAAATAATTACATCTCAAGATTTCTCAAGTGGTAGAGCGACATGATAGATTAAAATGCACGTAGTGAATATCTGCGGCTGGCGAGTGAGTGGCGCACATAGACCGTAGAGCGGGGGTTAGTCATGCCGTCACACCGCAACGCGTCGAGAGGACAGTTTATTGATACGCGTATCTGACGTATCGTTATCGAGTTGATATCGTCGCTGGTACTGTGGGATAATAAAAACAATGCCACGTGAGAACGGTGATCGCCTTTCGTTTCAATACCAATACCAATGATAGATGTCAAATGATTTATTTTCGTAGTATGATACAATAAGTTACATATTTTATCGGGCAAAGACTTTGACTCTTAAATAAGAAAATGTGATAAGAAACAAACTGATAAAAATGAAAAAGTAGAGATCAATTTTTATAAACATCAGTGCATAAAATGCATGTAATTTAATTTATATTACTGTCATATACGTAAAGTAATTTATACTATGTACAATTGCTACTGGTTCTATTTGCAGTCAAAAATATTTAGTCTAAATAAATAAGGTAGGGTACGTTAAAGTAAACATGTTATCAGCTAACTTTTTAGCAATTCCTAAATATTTCCTTGTAAACGGTATTATATTAGGGACTAACGGCGTATGTTGGTTTTTCTGTTTATTTCGGACAGATTATTATTGAAGCTATGGTGGAAATACGATAATAATTAATTAAATGTTTTTAATTTACTAGATAAAATAAACATAATCTTTTGCCTTTGCATAACACTCCACAGACTTTAGAACAAGGGACATTTAAAAAGGACGTTTGAAATTAATTTAAAATCCTTTGGCGACAATATCTATTTGACTTGGCGTGACTTTGACTACAGAGTATTATATATTTGATTTGACATTGACAGTTTTACTGTAAACAATGAATGTTTTTTATATCTATTAATGTATTTGTTATAAATAGTTATATTATTTTTTTATGTTTCGGCATTCTCTTTCAATTATGAACCCTTATTATCATCACATATATTGTTAAACTTTTGTTCATACCGTAGATACAATTCAAGATGGATTAGTGAGGAAAATTCAAGATTATCCACCCGTATGAGATTATGAACAGTAATTAACGATAAAAGCGTAATTCAGTTGTAATCTGGTATATGTTTTCATACTTCGCCTCAGTATCACTGAAGTCAATTCAAAAAGATACTGCATGGAGCATAAGACCTAGTAGTAGAGTATAGGAAAATGAAAATGAAACTGAAAGAAAATTGTTTTTCTTAACAAAGATGTTCTAGAAGAAATGAAAAAATGTATGTAAAGACACAAATAAACCTAAATGCAAAGTTGTGAAACTTTCAGATTGTCAGATTATCGTCAACTATATATCGTAACAAATTAATATTTCTCACCTTATCAAAAGACACTCGTGATGCAAACCTACATAAAGAACGTCCTCAAGGTTGGCTAGATAATGTTATTTAGCATTAAGTCCGCCTTTTGTATCATTACGTTTATACCTATAGAGAATAAATAAACAAAAACAATTTGAATTCCTTGCTTGTATTCTTACGCACCTTACTGCGGACTATTGACCTCATTAGTTATTCGAGAAATTAATTTTTTATTGCTGATATTTGTTACAATTGTTTCTAAATATTATTAATTATTCATGTATTTTATAGATAAAATTTATTTCTAAGCATTTAAATCGAAAAATTACATTCATCCTACACAATAACTCCTGCAAAACAATTGAATACCTTTTTGTTGATATTTTTGTGAATTAGTTAAATAGAGTCCCAATTAAAATCTAATATGAAATTGGTAGACACGAAACCATCTATTTTGGATGTTTTAATTTTTTAAGTAATTCGCTTAAAATTGCTTATGTTTAATTTCTGATTTCCATATTTAATAGTTACATCCGATCCGATATTTTCATTTTGAAAATTATTCTTGCACAAATCTTCTATTAAAGCTTATATTACTCGTAAATCGTAATAATTTTCTGAGTACAATCTACTTTTTATGAAATCGTTCGATTTTGTAATCTAATCAAAATATATTATTACAGTATGACTGATTATTATTGTTAAAGACGTAAACTGCATAAGATTTTCTAATCGCTTAGGCTTTTTACTGTATTGGAGTTTATCATCAGATAACCTTATCTGTAATATCTTGATAGACTAATCATCAATTATCGAATACACGCTAAATATAAATATCTTTGAAAATCGATTGCAAATTTATACTTTATGTCCTGCTGGCAATAGGCCGGAATAACCGATAGCTAAAAACGTCATCCGAAGTATAAAAGTTTTTTTCCTCTAGCTGTAATTCATTCAATCGCTTTTGTGGTTTTTCATGTAAAATAGTAGAATAAGGTGATATAATCTTTCACGGTTAGAATTCGGAAGTACCTCGGTCACACTTATAGTAGTATTTGTTACTACTATTTATTTACTTATTCTATATTATATCAGTAGTAACAACTTTAAAGTTTACTACTCAGGGCAACGATGCACTTACCTGCGGTAGGACTTAAATTTTATTTAGGTTGGATAATACAGATGTCGCTGGGTAGCAATAGCCACATGCTGTATGTGAACCGCGTTTGGTAGTTCTGCGATATATAAAGTGGACATTGCCGTCCACCATTACCTGTAGTCAATTCACCATCACGGTCTTTTCAAACAGGCTTATTTTAAGCTTGAACCAATAATTGTTATTTCTGAACGCAATTGAAAAGGAAGAAATTGACGCTATATCATATTCATATTTATATGACTAACATTATCATTCGTTTTTTTAAAATCACCGTGCAAAATATCAGTAACAGACAAAACAAATCAGTTCTGTTGCTCGATAAATAGAACCACATGAATTATAAATAAAATAATTATTATATGCTCAATTTTAAAGAAAGTAAGTGTTTGCCTTGCATTTAAAGTGTCCTTATACATACATATATTAGTTTATATTTCTCTCACGTGAAAAGTACCTTTTTAATCTGCCCCAATTTTTGTATTCATACCATGTATTTACACCTACTGCATGTAAAAGTTAGTAACTACTAACTAGTAAAAGCAATAAAATGCGTGCGTATAACAATATATTAGCATACATACATTTTATAACTATACGACAAGGTGCTAATTTAAAACAGAGGTCAACTCGAGTCAACTATAAAAATAATATGCTATTTTAAACACGATATTATTACCTCATTTGGATTAGGTTCATTACGGTAAATATGCTGTGTCATAATATTTTTAAGTTTGTAAGTTTTACTTCGGTAATGACTTATTTTTATGGTTATTATGTAATTCGTTGTTATACAAAACTTCATTTAACTGATAATGCAAGCATGTATGTACGTATGATGTTATTGTCTATATATTTGTAAGTACAGAAATTTTACAATGCCTATGATTTATTTGAATATTAACATATTATTATGTATTTTACATGAAAATAAAATTACAAAGTTAGATTCTCTTTCAAACATTTTGGACAGTATTAAAAACGAAGAAGGTGGTATAAGAAAAAACATGACAAACATTCGAAATATAAATGAAAATATTCCTTAAATACTTTGAAATTTGTATTTGCTAACAATAAGTATACAATTATTCGTAACGATACTTAATACTGGTAATCAGTTTGGTTTAATAAATAAAGTCGGCATAATGTACTGAAAATTAGTTTAGAATGTTTTCTTTTAACTTATATCATTTATATTTTATTTGATTAACCTTGAGTCTAGTCCAGGACGATGTAATCGTGAATACTTCAAATAGACTTGACAGGACATTTAAAGCAGGTTGTCGGGAATAATGACTCACTTTCTCGACAACTTTCATTCATTTTCCGGATCGGATTAAAGGTGGTAGCGTTTGCCAAAATGTCTTAACGATCGTGCCAAAAAATTGTATTACCGAGAAGAGAAAAAAATGTCTTGTCTTCGTCGTCTAGACGGTCCAGTGAGACGCGACGTGACAGGGAAACTTAGCTGCAGTATAATGCCTTTGTGAAGCTATCTATAGCTCCCGTTGCATATAGGGTTGTCACACGTGAGACTAGTTCGGCATTACAGTCGTGCCTAAAATATTTATACGTCCGACCTCTCCAACTTTTGTTATAGTTTTGATCAAGCAGATAATGTAGCTCGCTCGCGACCTTAGCAATAGAAAACAAAAGTATTTTTTATGAACAGTACTGTAGTCTTGCTTTAAAAATATTTTGTTTTAAAATAAAATTTATTGGCTTCTTAGCAAAGGTATGTCTGATTTTAAGGATATAAATGATTAAATATATTATGTAGTACGATATTTCTATTTTTGGCCTCGACAACCCTAGTTGCATACCGTCTATCTATAGTGAGTTCTGAGAAATTTGCGTTTTAAAATAGTATAGCTTTGAAATATACTCACGCAATGGACTACTTTACATATTATAATATAAGAGTAGAAGCAAAAGATTAGATAGTAAGACGCTGTTAGATGTACTATACTTATTATACGCCTTGGCTTAGAAGTTAAGTACACAGCCATGTTTGATTAGTATTCTTGTTTCGGGCAAACAATGTACTTCGTGTGTTTATTATTAAAAAAATAATTGAGGCAAAATGTTAGTATATGTTTAAGATATTAGGAAGGGTATAGAAACGTAAAATCCTGAAGTAACTTTACGTACTCGCTACTTGGCCGTGAATCTTTGTGTGAGCAAAACAATACGATTATTAAGAAAGAAACGATCCCAAATTAGACATTACACACAATTTATTTCGGGCATGCTGTCAGACGTTTATCAAATGATCTTATGACATGAGGGCGGCGGGTAAAAATGTAATGATTTAGTAATGTTCCTTCCGCTATCGATGTAGTAAGGTTCGTTCATTGCTGCCCACTAACAGCTGGACAGAATGAGGCTCTCGCAAAGATAATATCCTTTTCTTTGTATGTAAATTTGTCATGTATCTTTGGTTCTGTCTGTAGTAGAGATAATAAATATCGCCAAACAAATACTGGAAGTGGAAGTGTTGTAATTAAAGTTTTTATGTTAAATATCAATTAAAGCGACTTGCGGGTAAGACCAACTTGTGACGCTCTATTGTGACACAATCGTCAAGAAGCTGGTCTACATATGTATATATCTATATAACTTAAACATTATGCAATGACCTATTTATGTATCTTAATATATAAATATTGATATCGTTATCATTATTTTAAAAGACTTATTTTATTTCATTAAATTATTGGAACACTTAAAAGTATACATAATAGAAGCTTAAATAATCTAAAGAGAGTTCGTGCCCATACGGCATGGTGCCAACAATGCTAATCGCATTCCCGCGCTGCATCTCTACGCGAGATATGAACCCTCCCTCTTGTCACCACCAGCACCGAATGAACGTGGAACCAATTGTTTAACGCGTTGTTATTAATTGTTACCTTTTTTCAGTATATATTGTAAAAAAGAGATGTATATACTAATATAATTCAACCTTGTGATCTACCTATCAAGTGTCAAAGATCAGAAAACAAGCTAAAAAACCTTTTCAGGCGGTAATACACTTGTCGTTGTATAGGAGTAACAATACAAATAATTGTAAGAACATATTAAGATATTACTTGTAGGCGTTTCACAAGTACATGACGCAAAAAATAAACAAATGCAAGAACCTGTTCAATGTAAACTGCCGAAGAGTGCATTCGGATTGTCTTCCGGCGCCATCGCTGACTTCCTGATTATAACGTGCCGTTCAAGGTGAGAGCTTGAAGAATGCTCTAGGCAAGGTTTCTCTTTCTTACAATATACGATATACAATACAACATCAACGCATTATTTTCCTATTGTTGAGCATGGATCTCCTCTCAGAATGTAACAGAATTCCGGATAGCAGAAACGATCCTATGGTGTCCACCTCAAATTAGCAACGCCTTTATTAATATATTGTCAAAAAAAAAATTCAGAAAATTCAATAAGTAAAGAAAATGTATATGTAAATAGAAACCAAATAAGGTTATAATGTGCAATTTTACACAAATTGTTCACGCCGTAGTGCAGCGCGCTAGTTAATTCCAAATTAGTTTGACTTTACACGCATTTGAGTACTTTACGGAGAATTATAAGGCATGCAGATTTCCTTAGAATATTTTGTTTCATCGTTACAGTATGTTATAATTCTTATTTAAGGCTGCGTTCAGGCCGAATGTCCAGCCGCCGATTGTGAATTATGAACGGGCGTTACGCTGTTTACTGTTTTCGGAAAAGTCAGACCAGCGTCCCAGGTCTTTCAACTAGATTATGTGAAAAGCAAAAACCTCACTACATTTTTTTATATTATATTATTTTTAATAAGAAAGACTTAGAAACGGGCATGCAGGGCATCTAATGTTAATTGGTCACTGCAGTCCATGGACAAGCACGTCTAATCTCAAATAGGACAGAAGGTCTATTTAAGGATGTGCGCGGATGCGTTCCTATTCTTGAGGACTAAGATGGTCGCCTCCAATATTGTGTATACGGCTACACCTCCCCAACCGAACCACAATGCATGAAGAACATGTTGCTTTACGGCGGGTTATGAGGGTGGCGGTGGTGCCGCCCCAGGCGAGCTTTAACGACTCTACCACCTTTATCATACCTTTATATTTATAAATACTTATTTTTCTATTAATATGGTTCCAAACCCTTTCTTATTCTACTTTTCTTTCTAAAAGTGTATGAGGCCCGGTACATATCACTGTCGGGCTACGACTGTGCCGATTAGTATCCTCTATTGAATGTTAATCGCCTATAGGGCCTACGACAAAGTTTTACGAATGTCATTTTGATCACACATACAACTGAGATTGGGAATGTGGCCTCCGAAGCACGGAAGCGGTCACCCATTCATATCCTAATCGCACCAGCTTCACATTGAACTTTTACTATGTGCGTTTCAACTTTTAAAGATACAAATATAACAGTTTCAGGACGGAATGTAAGAGTACATTTATCAAACGGTATGTTTGATCGTAAGTTAATCGTAAGTGCCATAAACGTACAAAGCACACACATCAGCACCGTAACCAAAAAAACACTCTAAATTTAACAATAAGTAGTCCGCCGTCGCAAATCGAACCAGGAAGCGTGTTAGTTATGGAGACCAATGCATCAAAGATCGTAGTCAATTACAAAGTATCTAATAACAAATGTTGACTTTGTTTGAATCGGGCTGTGAATGCAAAATCGAGTGTTTTGACACTTCTATCACCATTATTATGATTAATAGCAACCAGTCACATCTTCACGGCCAAAGTCGATTTGTGATATATAGCACGCGTGCGTCATTTAGAGTTTATTATTTGGACTGATACGGCAAGAACTTCGAATGGGAGATTCCGTATTACCATTACCATTTTCATTATTATCGCATTAAGTAGTTTGATTCGTATTTTTCCTAGTTATTTAGGCAAACATACATATCGTGGGATTCAACATATAAGCTGCAAAATCCTTACTTTTCAGGAGATAATAATTATGCATTTTACGTAATGTACTAGAAACTTTTCATTATTTGCTTAAAAAGTAGTTGTCCTATAGTTATGCAAAAAATATAGATTGTTTATGGCTTTCTTGTTTATATGGCCCTATGGTTTGAAGCCCGCGATATACTTAAAAATTGTGTAGAAGTTTAATACAAATGCCTTACTAACGAAATTGCATACAATGTCGGCTGAGTTGATGGTTTTCTTTTTTAAAGACAGTTGAAAATGGACGCCAAATCCACTTCAATCAATTTTGACATGTTATATATTTGTTATAATATTATAAATTATATCTATGTATAAAACAGTTAAGTAAATGACAAACCGTGAAACCTAGATTCCTCAAATGGTGCATACAGGTTCATTATACAATGTTTGTAAGCCCTAAGAAAAGAATTTCGGAAATTCCACTCTTAAAGGTTACTCTTTTAAGAGTGGAATTTCCAAAGTCCGTTTCAATTCAATTACGGATTGAAAATTGGTATATTTGTATTCTTTTATCGATTTCTGTGTTAGTAAAGCCACAAAAACTAGTTACATATGAAAGTGGAAGTATACAATTATACAAATAGATAAATTAGATGTATGTACCTAAACAAAAAATCTAAAAAATTGTTGTACTCATAATATGTTTTTCAGCGATGCTTTGTATTTAAAAATATCACTCGTTTTCATGGTGATACATAATATAATAAGGAATTTAAATTTAATCTTAGTTGAGATTTATTTATATTGAATTGAAACTAAATGAAAACATTTAAGGCGCAAATTATGTTAATAACAATTACAATATCAATACTATAATTTACAATTACAATATATAATGAATATAAATAATTTGTTGGTATAGCAACGTTTACCTGTTATTTATGTTATATACGATTTTAAACTAATATTATCGCGATATTGATACATTTTTCTACGTAACAGCTACTCACGATTAACGGGTTTTTTAATTTAGCCGTGACCACGAGCCATGGAACTGCATCGAAATACCGGCCAATAAAGAGCGTTAATCGTTAGTATATGTATATAGTAAAATGTATTATATATGTTATTTCGGAGCACGGGGCGGTTATACACGATAACGGTTTAAGGAATCTATTACTATCGCTTCCTAAGATTTTTTGCCATATAGACATACAACGTTTATTTGGCTTGTAAATTGCAAATGTACAAGTTTTAATTATGCGGAATAAGTTGCATCTAAATGTTTAGCTTATTAATATTCAAAATATTGATTTATACCGTAAAAACAAGCGTTACAACGATCTTAAATTTTCTTTATCTTACTTTAATGTTTTTACAGATTGGAACACTACAAAAGCGCACTTACCTAGTATTTTGAACTATGCTAACTAACCCTTCATATTTTAGAAAAATAACTAGTACCCATTAAGAGGTCACTATTTAATATTCTTAAAACAAAGAGTACATTTATTATTATTATTATTACATGTCAGTAGCCACATTTATATACCATTATCTCATCCCAAGACAGACGGAATATACATACAATGAGGAGACAAACGTCTACTCGTGACATACCTATGTTATCTATTATTTCGAAATATATAATCAAATAGATGATTCTAAATCCTAATATACAATCTCGTGGTCATCACACAAATATTTGTATTGGGTGGGAACCGAACCCACAACCTCCGACTAATTGTCAAGGTCACTAACCGCTAGACCAAGAGGCCAGTCATTGGGCTTGGTCAGGTATTGGGTTTATGACTAAGATAATGAATAAGGCAATGATATACTTTAGTTATAGCTATGAATGTTTAATGTACAAAATAATACATAATTACTGTTAATTCATTTATACGACGTATTAATTAGGAGCAGTGATAGCTGAATGATAAGATTCCAATTTTCTACGCAGTGGCCAGAGGTTCCAATCCCTGGAATGCACCTGTTATTTCTAGAAGTTATATGTGAATTAAAAAATAGTTATTACTTTAATTGTAAAGAAAAACATCGTGATAAATCCTGCACTCCTGAGAGTTATCCACAAAGCTTTTAAAAGCGTGTGGAATCTACCAATTTCCATTAGGTCAGCGAGGTGGACTGTGCCTAACCTTTCTCATTCTGAAAAGAGACAGGTGTCCCCACCAAGGGGACGATAACGGGTTGATGATTCATTTTCAATTTCATTCTTAACACAGCGGTCACACGTAACGTTACATATAAGAATGTAATTGTGAACATGAATAATTCTGATTTCTGGAATGTTTATGCGTTTTATTATACAAGACTGCTTGAGTTGCGTCGCGTGTGGAATGAAAATGTGTTTGCGCGGATACTACGCGACATTGTAACTCCGGTAGTAATGTAAGTACAGTAACTCAACTTCATACAATGCGTTCGGACGTCGCATACAAATGTTTTAGGTAAATTTTGTCGGACATGATTCATCGGATTTCATAGATTTTGTCTTACAATGTTCATGTCTGTAATTAATTTTACGTTGGATTGCTAAGGACGGTTTTTCCTACAGCCGAGGAAGGCCCGGGTAAACTTTACAATGTTCTTAAATGCCTATTAGGAATTGAAACAGAGATCAATGGTAAGAAAAAGAGATTTATTATTAACGAGAAATTCCTGCACATTTTTGTTTATATAATGATTATATAAACAAAAATAATATACGAAGTATATATGATTTCAGACATTGAAAAGCGATAATAATTATAGGGCCTTCCTTTTTTTTGGTTAAAATATCGAATAATTTTCTTTACCTTAAGCGTAATTTGTAAATATATACACAAGAGGAAGGTGACAATTTGTCATTTTTTTTTTATTTATTTCAAATATAGAGTAAATATAGAGCTGCATTACTTATTAGAAAGTAAGACCAACTTCTACGCGAACAAATTTGCCGGCTATTGCTAATTTAAACTACGAGTATATTTATCTATTGTCTGTTGTAACATCAAAATCTATATTCTTTAACATTGTATAGAACTGATCAACTGTGTTATATACATTAGCGTTTCACGAACACTCATACATATTTAAGGCATTACCTATATGTTATAATGCGGCTTGTATTTAATATGTCATTGGTTGACGGCAATTTATAAACAAGGAGGTGGTTTTAATTAGGTTTCCATATTACCGCATTAGTGTCTATTGCAAAAAAGGTTATATTTATTGACATGCATTACTGTAGTCTGCCTGTGAGCTTCGCTGTGATCATTTTTCAGATTTTTACGCAATAAATCTAGAAATTTAGGGCGTGAGACTCAGAAAATAACATTCTTCGTAAATTTTTGCGAGTTTGTCATCAGATTCAGTGCAGTATTTTAAGGTTAGTTCGAATAATTAGGAATTTATTTTCTAATACTCTGAATATAAAATAATATATAAAATAATGATACATTAGTGGTACGATTCTGGTCTTTTATATAAGGGTGGTTCAGAATTCGATTCTGGACGTGAACTTCTAAATTTATGTGCGTATCAATATTTATTAACTAATTATTTGCTTTAAAGGTAAATAAATACACCTTGAGGAAATTTGCATACCTGGGATTTTGTCATGAACCTGTCAAAGATGTATATAGTCCACCAATCCGTCCTTGGTTAGCATTTATGTCTGTGGTTGAACTCTTCTCATCTCATCTCATTTGAAAGGAGAATAGTGCATAGAAGTGGGACAAAAATGGATTGATGATTGTGTCTATAAATTAAGTAATATTAGAAAATAGCAAGGATTTTTAAATATTTAAATATTTGGACTTTACTTATTTCTAGAGATTTCCTATAGAACGATCATCCATCCTGCGACCAGTGTTGTGCAAAGACATAAATAAACAAACAGGTAATATTTCGCCATAAAAACCGTATACGTTTTTGTGACTGCCTAATTGAGGAAGTCGAGGTAATTTTGCAAGTACGAATTAAAATGATACAATCGCGTTGCATAGCGTCACTGAGTGAGGCGTAATGTCGTAAATCGTGTTTGAGAGTTGTATTGCGTTATGTCGGTAGCTCAGAACGTCGCAGGACACTTATGTCCAATTCAGTCGCTGGTTCATTGCCCCGAGCTTGGCCGTAACAAACGATCCGCTGAGTGACGTCACGTCATGTGCAATGCACTCAAATTGCATCGGACTAACGCTCTGCAGGTACCGATGATCTTACTAAGCCATTAAACATCGTTTCTTTTTCCTAAACGGAAATAGCAAACGAGTATGCAGTCCACCAGATTGTATGTGGTCACCGGTGCCTACGAATATGTATAATCAATTCCATATGGAACAGAAGTTTCACCTGACGTCGATCTCAAATGCTGTTTCCAAAGACTGCGAAAATGTGTCACCTTGTAATAACATTTTACAAAAGAACCATAACAATGGATTTACACTACTTTTTATGTGAGAAGAGTAGCAAACGAGCATGAAAACCACCAGATGTTAAATAGTCGCAGCCCATAGACATACACGTAAAATCACAAACACGACCGAAATCCTATCTGAGCTTGAACGCAGATACGTTGCTACTTCTGAGGACTAAGATGGTCGCCTCGCTTTAAAGGGTAGCCGGCAACCGCACCTCTTCCACCTTTAACTTTTATTTATTTACACTAAACAATGCAAAACACGCAAATGGGCGTGGTACGTCCATAGTCGAGCCGTGCATGTTTCTACTCGTGGTGTAGCCAATGACGTTACCATTTTTATGTTATCGAAGAAAACAAATGACTATGGAGCCCACGGAAGTGGATATTAGTTCATTCTACTATGGACATCCAAGACCATTAACGATGAGTTACTTCAGGTGATGGCTTTTCTAAGAAGTAAATTTACAGAAATAAACTTTTATCCAGAGTAGAGCAGCGCTAATGTAAGGCAAAAAATGAAAATGCCACCACATGTGAATGTTAGAGTTGAAGGATCTGTGGTCATGTTTAGGTCTTCTTGTCTGTGGACTTGATTGGCAGATTTTTGTTTGCTGCAGGTTCCACTTAACATTAGACAAGACTTTATGGACTTTGTTAAATGTAGATCAATATGCAAACAGGCACGAACTGATTTTAATTGTTACCAGCTATGTAGATATCAATATAGCCATCCACGAAATTACATGTTAAGTAGCCGATCGCGGTAGTTATTGATAGACAGTTTAACCTTATTTTATAATTATTATAACTTTATGTTATTTTCTGGGAAATCCGATTAATTTCGAGTCTAGATTTTCATGAGTTTGCACGTGTGTAGTGGTAGTTATATTCCAGACCTTCTCAAACATAAAAGGTAGCAGGTGATACGTATAAACTTTGCAAACCAGGCATATATGCATGCAAACAATACATATAGTTAATACACATATAGAATCGGCTAAGGTATGCAAATGATCACTAAGAAAAGGATATTTTATAAGAAAATCTCCTGTGAACATTAAATTGACGCTTATGTTACGTGGTACTCGAACAGGTGGTTTAGTGACCTGAAGATGAGCAATGAAAACCAGTGATTGGCGCATCCTTGGACTGGAATCAAATAAAGAATTTGTTCAGCATGAACTTCCTAAAGTTAAATAATGGCATGAATGTATGCAAATTGTTTTTTTTTATGTTAAATGTAGGTAAGTGTGGGTATATGTAAAAGATTCCAAAAAGTAATATGGACTCAACACTTTTTCTACACATTAACAAGCGATGTTTTGTTCTTTTAAACTGCGGGTTAAAAATTGATTTACGCGACAGAATATTTTGCATAAATTAACATTATGATGAACATACGCAATTTACATGTGATTATTTATGTAGGTATGTTAAATTAAGGTTTAAAAAGGTAGTAAAGTGAGGTTTACAGCTTAGCGGTATGAATTGCATTCTCAAACACTGAATGTTAGGATTAGAATTCCGGGAACCTATTAGTAATAATGTTCATAGTTAAGGCATCTTTTGTGCAGATTTCCTACTCAACTTTGTTAATACAAGGGTACTGTTCGATCGAATAGCGAAAATGTAACAGATTCCGATATCATTGTAAAGTAGGAAGGAATTTAATTTTTATTATTGCATGAAGCAATCCTTGCGTGTCAGTGAAATGTGTGATTTCTGGTTAACTCATACATACGGTGATCACCAGAGTGCTCAAGAGTAACATCACATCCTAGACGGACTTCGGGTAGGAATCACCTTGGGTAGGTTTTATATGGAATTGGTTACAGATAACAAAGGGCGGCAGCGACCACTTACCATCGAATGCTCGCTGTAAGTTCGTTCGCTACCTTAATGTCTAATATATTATGCACTAATACTATACTGACCAGTGGAGATCATTTCACTCCAAATGTTAGCACAGTTAATTAACGCCCAACGAACTCACTTCCATGAAATTAATTGAGGTCAAAGAATTTGAGTGCATACATCTCAATTAAACCCAACGTTCGTTATACCAAATTTATAAGCGGCGGGCATTATTGCACTGTTTACTTTTATTCACACAAACTAAGCGCAATAACATTGGTCCGTAACCGTGAATGCAAACGTTCCCGCCGGCGCGCGCACAATAGGCATTAATTTTGAAAAACGCGAGATAGGAATGTCGTCGGCGCAGATTCGTGCAGGTAGAATTTTTAGCACCTTTATGATCAAATCCTGGCGTGTCATAAGCCACCCACGGGTTCTAATTAAGCCGGTAGCCAACAAAGGCGCCGGGCCCACCATAACGCTGTCGGATTATGCGGCGGGCGGGACGCGGCGGGTCGTCGGCCGGCGGTGCCCTCGCGTGCTACAATTGCACACAATACGCCCCCGCGCGACCCGACAAACCAAAAAGTTAGAAAAGTGTGGTACGGTGGGCCGGGACGCTGTCCCGCGCCGATACCATCTCGGCGCCACGCCGCTCGCCGCCGCCGCCGCCCGCGCCGCTTCGCTCGAGCCTTAAATTTGACCATTTAACTGTATTAAATCCCTTGTAAAACAATTCTTGTGTTTAGGGTGCACAGGTGTGGTTATCACCAACACTTACAAGCGATCATCGCCGTCCTCGATAGTGGCAATAAGTTTACGTAAGACTTCAGTTAAGATTTCAGCACCGTTTGTGTTTGTATGTAAATGTCCATAGACAGCGACCATTTGGCATCTGGTCGACTACACACTCGTTTGCTACTCTTCTAAAAAATGCATTCCGAAGTACATCCGGTATGTGATCGGAGGTGCGGAGGAACGCTTTTAATTAAAAGCTAACATTTAAGGTCTCATGAGTTATTGCATACCTTAGAGAATTTAAGCCGTTTCGGTGTCAATACCGAGAACCGATAATGCGGCGCCGAGAGTTGAGTGATCTGATTTATTTTACGGACGTATTCGGGATCGAGCGGGTAGAACGCGAGACGTTTATCTTTTTCATCTAACAGTAAAGGCACGGCACGATTGGGGGAGTGCGGTGAGTTACGGGGAGTCGCGCCTCCCACGGCCGGTGGCGGCCCTCGTTATGAACTTGAATTAAATGAATGACGCAGTTGTATGAATGGCGCGGCAATGAATGTGAGTCGGAAGTGCGAGGCGCTTCAGCACGCTAGCCCATCGCGCACGTGCATCCGCCTGCACGCCGCGCCGCGGCACGCCGCACCGCACCGCTGACGTGCGACGCACGCCGCAAGCCGCACGTACTCATCCCACTACAACAATACGCCTAGCATATTTAATAGGTTGTTTGTTATACGCAATTATGAATAGGATATATAACCCTACAAATAATTGCCCTAAGCTCAGTTTAATTCCATTCTATAATTGTTAACTCATATGTATAAATGTGAAACGTTGTGTATTTGTTTATATGCGTTTCTTTAACGCAAAAACTACTGATTTAACATACCTCAAATTTTATATATAGCGTGCCTGTGCCGATGGTCTTGTTATAGGCTTTACTATATATTATTTTGGAACTGAGCAATTATGAAAAAAATATTATAATTACGACAACTGCATCTCTAAGCATTATTTGTCAAAAACGTATGGCTATATACATAGTTTATGGAAGGCGTCTAATCATATTTTTCGCAGGCCAAGAATTAATGTTACTGTTATATAAAGTATTCAAATACCTTATTATGTATAATGCGATATTAATTTCGAAAATCATCCATGGCATAATATTAAATATAAACGATATGTTTACTTTAAGGAGTGACAAAGCTTTGTAATCTAATTATAAAGGCTGCCCCGAAATAACAACGTTAATACATATTATGTCATATAAAGTATAAACATGAGCCTAATATATATTGTTCCGGCACTTATTATTATGAAGTTAACCTGAAACCACCTATTTGGGATCGGTTGAACAAGGTAACAGGTGGTGTGTCCGATTACAAACAGAATTAGATATAAGGATAAGGCTCATTCATTTACCCCCTTATACAACTGACTTTTACTTATAAACAAAATATTAAGCACTAACGTGTATATGGATTTTTGATTTTAAAAATGATAGATTTTCATATTAATTTTCACTTTAAATTGCTTATGATATATTTGCGTAAAAATCCTTCCATAGCACTCAATTGGGTTATACATATAAAAAACTCCTTACAAATTTTTCATACTTCTAGAGGCGATTTTTACCCGAAGTTGTTCATAGACACTCTTCTATGCGTCTTAGTTATTGTATATTGTATATAGTATATGATTGGTTAATGCGCAAGCGCAGTGGTTACCACTACAATTAGATTGACTGCTTGTTTGGTTCCGAAATTTCATAGAAAAAGAGACATTTATATGTGCCAGAATTACTTCAGTGAAACACGAGAGAAAATCTTCTAAAGATACAATATGACATCGCTGCATTCCTCAATTTTTCGTCAAGTCAATCATTCGCCAGTAAAAAAATCCGACATTCATAAATAAGTTGGGTAAAAATTAAAGAGAATAATCTGTTTTATTTTTATTAGAGCTAAAGTTTATTACATAGAGACAATATATGTATTTGAAGGTTGTTTTAATTTATTTGAAATGTTATAGGTAGTATTTAATAACTTTCATAAAACAATTTTATAACCGTTATTTCTAAGAACACGATGTCATTTACGAGTTTATAATATTAAACTTTAATATTGCATGTCATGGCAATAGTATGTTATATATCTATGTTACAGTATCAGCTGTAAAATATTTATGATCGACGTGTTCAAGGACAGAAATGGTCACAGAAGATAAGGTTATAATTGCTGAATGGTGGTAGAACTATAGTTCTATCGGGAAGATTCTACTGCAGTTTTTATAATCCACCGCGAAACAACTATTATGCTTCAGTCGGGGAGATGCGGTTGCTGGCTTCACTCAAAAGTGAGCGACTATCTTAGCCCTTAGGAGTAGCAACGCATCTACGTATGATCTTAAATAGGACTTTAGTACTGTTTGAGGTTATATGTTCATAGGTTGCAGCGACTCGTAAACAATGGTGATTATATGATAAACAAACTTTTACCCGCAACTTCTTGTTTCATAGATTGACTTAAGTTTTTTATTTGTTAACCAACTTAAATGAAAAAAGCACTAAATGTTAAGTGAATGTTAAGTGAAGGGCACCACCAGCAATCAGTTACAAAGTTTTTAAAGGTGGTAGAGCCGTTAGAGCTCGCCTGGGGCGGCACCACCGCCACCCTCATAACCCACCGTAAAGCAACATGTTCTTCATGTATTGTGTTTCGGTTGGGGAGG
>DWON01000629.1:0-30812 GCA_018251015.1 Phocides pigmalion okeechobee
AAGGTGGTAGAGCCGTTAGAGCTCGCCCGGGGCGGCACCACCGCCACCCTCATAACCCGCCGTCAAGCAACATGTTCTGCTTATACTGTGTTTCGTATGGGGAGGTGTGGTTGCCCGATACACATTATTGGAGGCGACCATCTTAGTCCTCAGGAGTAGGAACGCATCCGCGTCCATCCTTAAATAAAACTGTTCTGTTTGAGATCGGACGTGGTTGTCCATGGGCTGCAATGACCACTTAACATCAGGTGGCCTGCATGCCTGTTTCTTACTCTTTCACAATAAAAAAAAACTGTCCTTAACAACATGTATGTATGCTCTTTGAGTTCGGATGGATCTTTGGGCTGCAGCGACTACTTAACATCAGGTCGTCTACGTGTATTACTGCATGTGCATATAATAAAGCATGCTAAAAATAAAACATGTACCTGTATTAAAACATGTACCTGTATTAAATACGTTATTTAGTCACTTAGAAACGGTTTGACTGATTGGCATGAAATTTTAGATAACCGTTTTCATCGGAAATTCATATGAAGTGTACTATTATAATTTGAAATATATAACTCTAAATATCGTCATTATGAAATGATATTAGAACAAGATATTAATGTCAGTATGACGTCTTTAAATATTGTAAAATGAAGTCCCCCGTCGTCTGTCCGTCTGTTCCTGATAAACTCAAAAAGTACTGGACAGATTTTCTCAGTTTCCAACAACAGATATAGTGATTCCTGAAGAAGGTTTTGTTGCATAATAAGTTACGTTTTTTGTAAATTGGGCGGGAAATTAAATAATAACTGGATGCATGTATGCGTAGGTTGTTTTATGATATAAGAATTAAGAAAAAATGCGGACGAAGTCGCGGACACAGCTAATTGTAGACTAAGATAGTCCTGGCTTATGTGGCAAACGAACTTCTTCAACCGAAATACAAGATTTGCGTCACGGCGGATTATAGAGGCTATATTATTTAACGTTCCATTTTTAAATTTAAAAGTAGCCGCAATTTAAAAGTAAAAAACGATATGATTGATCGTAAATTGATTTCAATGTAATGGAAAATCTAATAACTATAATAGGATAATAGAATAAAATTAGTATTATAGTAAGTAGGTACAAAAAAATATCAATTACTAGAAACAAGTTTACATTATTAGCGAATATTACTTGAACACGTTCTCAGAAGAACTTTATTTATCTATTAAACGTTTTGTTTAGTAAACTCATATGTAAAATTATTTTACCCTAATAAAATAGGTGGACGACCACTCTACTGTGTTCTTTCAGACTAAATGGATGTAATATTATAATTATTAAGACAACCATAATTAGCTAATGCGTATTTAGGATTCAGAAACTAAATGTCTATACCGATAAAATATTCGAAGAGTAAACTTTGGTAGACAATGTTTGTAACCAAAATATTAAAGGTGGGAGAACTATAGTTCGACCGGTGAGGTACCACTGCCGTCATAATCCGCTGTAAAGCATTACTTGTGTCTCGGTTGGAGAGGTGCGGTTGCCAGTTACACTTTAAACCGAGGCGACCATCTTAGTCCTCAGGAGAAACAATAGGATTTCGGACGTGTTTGTGGTTGTACATGGATGACTATGGGCTGCGACCACTTAACATTAGGAGGTTTGCATGCTCGTTTGTTACTCTTGCCACATAAAAAAATAAAAATGTATATTTTCAAAATAAATGAACTAAGTTACAAACAGGCCGTAGGTCGTACATTGACTTTTCAGTTTGGAATAGTTACTCATGAGCGAGGCTACTAAATATGGAGTGTTCACAGGCCATAGACATCTACATCCAACTTGACACAGAACTGAAGTAGTACACACATATCATTATTGTAAGTAAGTGTATTATTATTAGTTAAATAGAATAAGATAGGAACATACTTCCTTCGCGTCCAGAGGGGCATTAAGGACTGCGACACGATCTTTATATGTAACTATGTATTTGTTCAATAAATCTTTGAATTTTAAAATAATTGAAGTCCTAACAGAAATCATACGCAGATTCGTTGCTACTCCCGAGGACTAAGATGATCGCCACGCTTCACTATTTACATTATCGAGTCACATTTGACATATTGTATTTAAAACACTGTATTTAGTGCATTTTTAAAGTTTACTCACCTTTCGCGGAAGCCAACATCAACGCACAGACAACAATTAGCAATTTGAACGCCATCATAGCGTTGGAAACCTTTTATAAAGTAACTTGCACGTATTTCGTCGTGTACTTAAAACAACAGTTGAAATTATACTGAAAACTTGTGCAATGGCAACTCATTTATATTATTCATATGCTGTTGTTGAAAACACACAAAGCTGTGTAAACAGTGAGACGAATGATCGTTACGCTTCTGAGAACATTTGAATAGGCACGTCTGAAAAATATTAAGTATTACAATGAAAATAACTGAAATGACGAATTCGTGTACTGGATGACGGGGACAATGATTCTTTTGTTTTATTCATGTTTGGAACAAATCTGCGAGAATATACTCGAAGTTCCTCGAACGTCATCTAGACCTATTCTATTATATTCATATTACAAGATTCAAAAGATTGTTTTTGTTTCGTTTGCACAAATTTTTGTATTACCGAAAATATCATTTGAATTTATTATCCAAATATGTTCAGCTAATAGAGCACAAATATGTTCTACTAAGCAGTGATTACGTATTTGTTCCGCTTGGCATTGAAACCTTTGGTCCGAGTCTGAGTGGCGAATTTTTTCAAATAATTAGCCCCACGTTTGATCGACGCCGCTAGTGACAAGAGGGCTGGTTCATATCTCAAGCAGTGAATTGCGATTGCTATTCAACACGGGAATGCGTTTAGCGTTTTTGGCATCATGTCGCAAGGGTACGTTATATAGGTGTCCGCTGTATCGACCATCAGGTGGACTGCACGCTTGTTTGCTGTTCTTAACTTACGTAGCAATGTGCTTTTCGGCAATCATCGTTTTTAGACGGCTTTTCCCTCTTACGGTCACCTTTCAATGCTGAACGTCTCCCAAATTACTACACTGAGTACTCACTATTTAACTTATGATAAATAAATATTGTTACTTTTTTCGTTTTCACATTGTTCAGATAAACATTACCAATATTGAAAATAAAACAAACTATAAATATTTAGATATAGGGATAATCCCAATAACAGTTAATTACAACTCACTTTTATGATTTAATTTAGTAGAACTTAAAATATAAAAACCGTACATGTCAATTTATTATTATCTGTAACTATAACTTAATATTTTAAAGAAAAAAACAGTTAATATCCTAAGTAAATATAAAACTACTAAACATTATCTACACAACAAAACACACAAGTGAGAATCTTCATTTTACGAATGAAAATGTTTTAAACATTGCCAAAAGCGTGACTACAGAACGCGGTTATCTTTTAATTTATATTACCTATTTTTTGTCACGATGTTATCAACGTAGCCATTTAAGTAATGTTGTGTAAATTTTGGTTAACTTTACGATAAATAAATGGTGATCGACTGGAAGGCCCCAAAGTGCGATAAAAGAATTTCCTTAATGGAAATATCAGTCAAGGATGTGTTATTCTAATATTGAGGACTTATTTTTTATGTTAAAAGACTAGCAAACGCATACGCAGACCACCTGTGTGACCACCGTGTTTACAGCCCATGACATGCACGCCCAACGTCCAACAAAATCGCATCCTTAATGGAAGACTGACCCAGTAGATAGGTCAGAATTGAGTTACATACAGTTACAGGCTTCTGTTAGCACCATCTATCGTGTACCGGTCGAATTAAATTGAAATCACGCATTACAGCCACTCCAGACGTCAGTTTTAATTTTATACATCAACAAGTAGGATAAGTTCTTGTGCAAGATCTTTTGCGATATCCCAAAAATCGTCTTTTTTGAATTGAGTCTGTACTCCATTAAGCATTCGAAATATAGCATAATCATAATCCATATAATAATCCTGATGACTTAGTCGCCTCGTTTATAACAGTAGTAGTAACCGAATCTCTCCAATAGGTACTTACCTGGCGTAGGGGATACCGTGATCACGAAGACAGTTCCCTCAGGACGAGGCTCCTCAATTACACTCCGGTAGGATTGATCCCTGCGATTATCCCTAATGCAGTTGACCCGGATGTGTAATTTTTGATTGTGTAGAGAGTACGTGTACGCCGTTCCCTTTGAAAAAGCAACACAGAACCATCTCCAACATAAATACAAGTGCCGCAGTGTTATCGACCTCGTGTCTTCTATCTTTATTTAGTACTTAAAAATTAAAGTTTTCTTTATGACTTCACAAACATAAACGTAAATTTACTAGTCCTCTTTCCCTTAGTCTTTACTGTCTTCATAATCCACGGACTGCGTACGTCTCTAGTCAAGCTTTGTCACCTACAACATTCCTCACATAAATCTCGCAGACGAAATCGAGGGTGCGAACAGCTAGCAAATTTACTTTTATGTTTTTAAAATCATATATAAACCTTTAATTTTTAACCATTCAAATAAAGATAGACGACACGAGGTCGATAACACCGCGTCGAATTAGATATAACTGTAAAGTTATTAACTTTTATAACAACTCAACAGGTGCAACAAACTGTCTGGGACTGAATGCGTAAAGTAAAATATTAATGACCAATAGGTCTTTAAGAAAATTGAAAAATATAACGGAAGTAGTTTAGGAATAACGTTGCATCTGTTTCCCTTAAAAAATAATTGTGTATATAAATATTTAAAGTACCGTATTTATTTTCCGTTTATTTTTTATATTTATTGACATACATTGTTTAAAGGTGAGAGAACTATAGTTCGACCGGGGAGGTAGCTATGTTGCTACTCCTGAAGATTAAGGTGGTCGCCTCGCTTGTAAACGTAGCCGCAACTGCACCTCTAAACCGAAACGTAACTACCCCTTTTCGGCGATGGTATTCCCCGCTCCAACTTTTGAAACTCCACAAAAATCAAAGGTCTACAAAGTCGTGTTGACTTGTAAAAAGAATTTTAATTCGACATCAAAATATCAAGTCACATGTAACAAAACGACAAACGACAAAGCTACCTATAAAAGCTTTACAATCACAACCAGTTTAAAGCAAGTTATGACCTAAACGAAAGCATTACATACATATGTACGAGTACATATATGTAATGCGGTTTTTACACTGACCCCAAAATGTATCCGTTTTCCAGATTCACTTGGAATGTAACCTACCTACTGGCAACGATGTCTGTTGTGAAACATTTATAATCCTGCTAATGTTATAAATGCAAATATGTCTGTTTTTTTGTCCCGTTTTTATATCAAAACTACTTACATAGGCTAGGCATAAAGGTGGGAGAACTATAGTTTAACCGGGGAGGTAACTAACTGTCTATACAAATAAAATATTCGAAGAGTAAACTTTGGTAGACAATGTTTGTAACCAAAATATTAAAGATGGGAGAACTATAGTTTGACCGGTGAGGTACCACCGCCATCCTCATAATCCGCTGTAAAGCATTACTTGTGTTTCGGTTGGAGAGGTGCAATTGCCGGCTATACTTTGAAGCGAGGCGAACATCTTAGTCCTCGGGAGTAGCCACAACTACGTTCGAGCTCAGATAGGATTTCGGTCATGTTTGTGGTTGTACATGGATATCTATGGGCTGCAACTACTTAATCAGGTGATTTGCATGCTCGTTTGCTACTCTTCTCAGATAAAAGTTCTTGTTGCGAAAATAAAACAAAGGAGTTTGGAGTTCCGCAGACGTCGCCGACCACCGGGAGTCACTGATCGCGTACATCCCGTCGTCAGCAAACCGTGATTTAGTTATAAGAATTATTATGTATGTCAGTCTGTAAGGTATATATGTTATGGGCCTCGTGGCCTGAAATAAATAAATAAATAAATAAAATAAGGAATACAATTTACTAATGGGCCATTGATTATTTTTGAAATTTAAGATATGTTTTTTGTACATATTTGGTTTTATTATATAACGTAAATGGGCGCTAAGAAAGGAATTTTCGAAATTTCATCCATAAGCGGGTAAAAAAAGGTTTAAACATGAAATTTTGCGGAAAAATCCGCGGATTTAATCCTGGTATAGTATGAAGTGTTACAATTTGTGTACCTATTAAAACTACGCTGAGTGAATACGCTAAGAATTATTACATTAAATTATAATACATTTAAAAATACACCTAATATTTTTTTAATTTAATATTTTACAAATTAAAATACGCTAAGTGAATGATTGTTTTTTAAGTCAATCACATGTGGTGCTATACTTGAAGACTAAGGTAGTTGCTTGATTACACGTGAGACGGTAACCACACCTTCCTACTGAAACGGCAGTAAGTTTTACCCTAGAAATGGGTGTGGTGGTTCCTTCCCGCTATCTTACTAACGAAACGCAAATAAGTTATACGCTAGAAATGGGTGAAGGCTTGGGAGGTACCGAGGAGGTCCCCGGTCGCACTATATAGGTACTGACATTATAATGTGCTTGTGTCGGGGATTTTTCGAATTCCTAACATACGCGACTAACTAACACTAATATATATATTTTTTTCAAATTCAAATATTATATTACATTTTAAGGTACACGTACACTTAATAAATGTCAAATGTACAATGTAAAATCAGTACATCGGCTTTGAGCACCTGTTGGCTGAGGTTAACCGGGAGAAAAAAGCCGGTGGAAAAAAACGCTTAGGACTCTTTTTGAATAAGTACTTGATAAATATACAAATATAATACAATTCATTTTATTTTTACCTATTGTAAAGCGCGTCATGTTCAGGCTTTGCACAGCAGTCATGCATTTTTGTAAATATTCTCTACCGATGACGTCAATATTCCACTTAATTCTAGACTAAGTTTATTTATTTACTTTTATATACAAAACAAACCCCTCGATTAAGACAATATATTGGAATTTTTATTTTGTGTAACAGAAATATCCATATAGTGCCATTGACACCCGTAATCGACACCAAATTAACTAACACCATTTAAAAATCTTTTAATAACAGAGTAGGTATGTTATTAAATAACCGTTAAGTCACATGTTTTAAATATATCTGCTATGATGCCCTCTAATGATGGGTGCGCTAACTGTATAAACTTCGTTTGATGTATAAACAAATAAATAATATACAAATCCTCTGGTGACCCTAGTAGAATAAAATGGCTTTCTTTATCACACCCTTCTTAGTAGAACAAATCAGCACTTATTTCCTCTTATATGCAGATAGACGGTATCTTAAGGTGGATGCTCAACTAATCGCGCCGTACACGCCGTATTCATAAAATTTGCCGACAGTTCCGGGTATCTACGGATCGCATCCGGATCGTATGTTCCGTACGATTTTCGGACTACCCAGGACAGAATGGATGACGTCATCAGAATCAGGCACCAGCCATCACCGCCCGCGCACCATACGCGCCGAATGCGATGACATCTTGCCGCGGGCATTTCTTTTATTATACTTACATATTGATATTTACACAATGAATACGTTCTGTTCTTATACTTACATATGAATATATTGAACATGATTGGTTATAATCTCTTTAGCGCGTACGTTGAAAAATGACACAAAGTTACACGTAATTTTATTAAAAGAATCCTAAAATTTGATGACTATCTCGGTGCATGCGGTGCGTTTAACTGTAAGTGAAACTTAAAAGGATAATAAATAATATATCAATCATACTTAATAGCAAGGTAGATAAATGCAATATAGTATTACTAAAAATTCACATATTTTCCATGCGTGAACGTCATTGACATTGATCCATTGTAATTCCAGCTAGGCTTTGATCGCCTCTAAAATTACGGGAATATTTTTTTCCATTTTTACAAATTTACAAACTTTTACCTTTACAAGCTTTACCTTTTTACTTTAAAGAGTTAATGATTAACTCAGGTGTGTATATTTCCTTCATCGTTTCCTTCATCGTCATGTATGTATGTTTACTAATAATTATTAGGATGTGCGTGCCAGAGATCGAACCCCAGTATGATAGGCACTTATAATTGCCAATAGGTTGTCACTGTTTTTAGTGCATATAATATCTCAAGTAACTCTGTCTATCTCCTTACAGACCAGTTATAGTTTCTCTGTAACAAGAAGAACATTGTAAATTTTCTTACGAAATTTCAATAATTACACTATATTCGAAATGATAATTTCACATATGATTTTAATATCGGCGAATTTATACATTTTACTTGCGGTTAACGATTTCTTATTTTTGATTACTGATATTTCGAATTAATTGCTTGGCTCGTGATCACGACTAATCTGGCCGTCACGGTGAGTCATGCTGCTGGTTCGATATATCGGCTATCAAAAATCGTTAATAGTGAGTACCGGGTACATAGTCAAATGATAATTTTACAATTCGTGACAAATGCCTGTGTTTCGCAACTAAAGTAGACCCAGATTACAAGCGTTTGGGTTACTAATATAGTAAGTTACTTAACTTGCACCCACTACTCGTTTAAATTCTTCCAAAGTTATGTAATTTATACACTATATAAAGAAAAGTTTAGTCTGTTGTTTACGTATACAATAAAATTTATTTATATATTCATTTACTGACAAGAACTGTTTAAATGCTATAGTTATATTGTACTTACATATAGTATATTATACTTAAACTATTAGACAATAAACATAAGAAAGAGAAGGGAAAAGAACTAAAATACTACATATTTTATAATAAACAATAACTAAGTCAAATAATAAAAAAATCGAAACAAAATTAACTATTTTCTTATTCTGATTGGCAAGCCATGCCCAACAGTACCCTCGTCCTTTTCCAGCACATGAAGAAAGGTTCCAGAATCTTTAGAAGTACTGCTCTAGTACAAATCAACTTGCTTATTGCTACACATTCACAAAGAGTTTGTGATCAGTCAAGATTATCTAGTTTACTTCATTATTATAACTCGTATCAATATCTTACTTCCTGTCTAGCAAGAATAAAGCCTTGTACAGGTTAAATATTTATGTAATCTATTTTTCTTGGTATATTATGTTTTTTTAAGTGCGAAGAGTAGCAAACGAGCATGCAAACCACCTGATGTTAAGTAGTCAAACACGACCGAAATCCTAATTGAGCTCGAACGTAGATACGTTGCTACTCCTGAGGACTAAGATGGTCGCTTTGCTTCAAAGTGTAGCCGACAGCCGCACCTCTCCAACCGAAACACAAGTAATACTTTACGGCGAATTATTAGGGCGGCGGTGGTAACTCCCCGGTCGATCTATAGATCTCCCACCTTTATATGTAGTATTTCGAAGATTGCCGGCTAGACTAACAAGCGAGAAAACCAGAGCCTCGCTTGGAATTTACAGTCCTCAGGAGTAGAAACGTATCTATGCACGACGTCATGCTGGACTTATAATCTCTGCCCATCTCCTCCCCCGCATGATCCGACAGTACCGCTAGGTATAACGTCCCCTGTTTCGTTCGTTCAAGCAGGGTTTAATTCCGTTTGAAATTAAACCTACATGTTAATGGGCTAGAAAGACCATTTTACTTAATTTACATTGTAATTCTGGCATTTATTAAGTGTATCTAAACATTATAATAGAATATAACAAATGAATTTAACATCAGACGGCCTGCATGCTTGTTTGTTACTATAATAAAAGAAAAATATCTTTTTTGGTTTTGTTTTTGTAATCTAAGTTTTTTATTAACTTTATAATGTTCTGAATAAAATAGTAATGAACTTGAAAATCATTGAAATCCGGATTTAAAATAAGTTTTTTTTCATTGTTTTTAATCTGTATAGGCAATTGTGCGAATTTAAATTAATTAAAGAGGACATTTTTTTTTATTTAAAAAAATAAAACTGCAAGTTAAATGTCAAGTATTCAGTACTTCTATAAACAGTGCTAAAAGTTTTGTAAAATCTTAGTGTACATTTCAATACATCGAATACATTTCGGTTAATACATATAACATATATAGCTTTATTGTCATATATACAATGATGGAAATCTTAAAACGAATTAAAATAAAAACCTAACCTAAGCAATTTAAAGAGATTCCGTGCCCACGTGGCAAGGTTCCAAGAACACTAGCTGCATTCCCGCGCTGGATAGTAATGGCAATTCTTTGCGCGAGATATGAACCAGCCCTCTTGTCACCGGCAGCGTTGATCAAACGTGGTACTATTACTATTTCGGTTTAATGTGTTTGTAGAATAAACTAAGTTTGCAGCAACAATGTTAGTGCTCTGGAGTAGCGATGCATATGTTATCGACTATATTTGGGCTTCTTATTCATGGTTTGTAGTTGCTTGCAGATGTCCATGGGATACAGTATCCACTTATTAGATTCCCCATACTCATTTGCTAGTTCAAGTCCAGAAAAAAGTAATACGACGCAATGCATTTAATATCGTTATTAAAAAACAAATATTGACACAATATCCGCGTCTGCAAAATATACGAGTAGGTACAAATGAAATATCCATTAAAAATTTACCACGTAACAAGTAGCTCCCACGTGTCTTCGCTGGCGATACGATAACAAACATAAAGGTAGAAACACATTTTTCACAATATTAATAAATTTATTGCTTGGTTTACAAGGTAATTACGTCGCTAAAAAAGAAAAAAGTACTCTCATAGTTCCACATCCTAGATGTTTTATGTCATGGGTTTCATGGAAAGTTACTACGATGATACAATGAAACATAGGGTTTATTGTTTAAAAGACTCTTGTCGAATAAGTGTATTTTATACAAGCCTCAACATATAACGTTTTATTTTTCACAATGCTATTACAACGTGAACCTTTTTCTCTTATTTATTTATCATTAGACGTAGTAGCCGTACTATTAGAAATGAAATATACTATTAAAGAGAAGTTACAGAAGTAGGAAATATACACAAAACACATTTAAAATTAACTTTAATTTACTTACAATTGTCATTTCATTGTGTGCTGTCTTTTTTTTATTGTATAAAAGTAAGAAACGGGCATGCATGCCACCTGATGTTAAGTGGTCACTGTAGCCCATGGACAACCACGTCCAATCTCAAATATAACAGAAGTTCTATTTGAGGATGGACGCGGATGCGTTCCTACTCTTGAGGACTAAGATGGTCACCTCCAATAATATATAATAACAAATGTATCGGGCAACCACACCTCCCCAACCGAGACACAATACATGAAGAACATGTTGCTTTGCGGCGGGGTATGAGGGGGGCAGTGGGACCGCCCCGGGCGAGCTCTAACGGCTCTACCACCTTCATTTAGTTTAAATGTCACATTTACTAAATGAGTTTTCAATTGTGGGTTTTAAGCTTTCAAATGTTCTTTTTTCAATAATCAGGAGAATGACGCAAGAGTTCAATTTGAATATCTAATAAATTATTTTCAAATGACGATTTCTGAGTAACACTAACTCAAATAATTATAACTAACATGTAAATTCAAAGTATATTCCTTTAATTTTCCAAAAACAACTTTTACGGCAACAGAATAATTAGGCAAACTTTAATTAAAGACTTCGCCGGGAAGCGACGCGTTGACGGGACGAGGTTCTGTTTGTCATTATACAGCCGTTAGTAACTTTAGTTTGGGTAAATTTTCCACTGCCCTTTTACTACCGACCGCCGAAGTAAAACTGCCTACTTTTGTAGACACTGACAAACAGAACTGTTATATCTATCTCTAAATATTATAAAACAAAATCCGCCTTCGCGTCTGTCTGTCTATTCATAAACTCAAAGAGTACTGGATGCATTTTCTCACAGTTTTCAACATCTGGTAGAGTGAATCTGAGGAAGATTTTTGTGCATAATAAGTTAAGTTTTTTTGTAAATTTAGCTAGAAATGAAATATTTAAATTCTATATTGAATTTCTATAATTCAGTGTCCGTTCGAAATAGATGTTTCTAATTGTTCGTTTTTGCAAGTTGATAATGACTGGATGCATGCATGAAAGAAAAATAATGTAACTAGATATAAACTCTATTACCCGAGCGAAGCCGGGCCAAGTCGCTAGTATGATATATGAGTTGAAACTTACACCAACGCGGCATTTATAACTAAAACTGTAGCCGTGAACTCGAGCCAAGCTAATGATTGGAGATATCAGCAAATAAAATTGGTAATCGTGAGTACCCGTTACATAGGAAAATGTTATTGATGATTAACGATATTGATATTTAGTGATATTGAATTATCTGAATCAATTCGAAGTATAATTACTTACAATCTTTTCTGTTGTACAAAGTAGTGTAGGATAATCTTCCCACCCATTAAGGTAATTAACATTGGTACGTTTTAAGTTACTTCTATATTATTGAAAACGAAAAAACAAATATATGTTTTATTGAAAATTGTTACGACAGTTAAATTGCATATACAGATAAAAGTAACATAAAAATAAATATTCTAAATTCAAAATAATACGTAACAAGAACCTCGAAGTTAATAGGATATAACAAAATAATATTATGCATGAGAATGAGAATAAGGAATGAAAAAGTAGAGAATGATCTCCACTTTTTCATTGCTTTGTTATGGACCTTACCATATACCTCAATAGCCAACCTTACTTAGAACAGGAGTCCCACTTGAAGTCGATCATACGTGCATGCTGCGTGTAAATCTTTCTGCTTACTTAATATTTGGTGTTCGTTTCATTTCAATCTTTTATAAATAAAAAATTTAAGTCTATTTAAAAGTTACGGGTGTTAGTACTTAAGAACTTTGTTTTTAGACAATCTCGAAAACCCCAAAAATTAGTGCCATCTGAACGAAGACACGGGGTCCAACTAGTATCTGATGAAAAATGAGACTAATGTAACATCATATGACACGAATCTGACTATTCCGAGGCGACTCATACCAATTTTAAAGCAATTAAGGCAGATTTCAATCTCCATCTGTCACGGAGCTGGAGCACGTGACAGCCGTGTACGTGTCACGTTCGTGATGCAATATCCGGGAACTGACGTGACATGCTTTGGCGCTATCACTCTATGATACTGGGAATTATAGCGGGGTATTCCGAACGGTTGCTATTATTTAGTAATGCCTCGAACAAGATGAGATAAGACGTATTTTTCATCACGAGGAATCAGACATCTATTCTTACATGATTTTGTAAATCATATACTTGTATGTAGTCTAATATTACTTATTTTCTATAGTATAAATAACTTGGTTAAAAAAAAAATAGAAAATTATCAAACGAGCATGCAGGCTATTTGAAGTAAAATGTTCTCTGGATCCCCAAACGCAAAAAGGGTTGAAGCCCCGTTTAAGATCATACAAAGACGCGTTACTTGTTCTAGGGGCTGAATAAGTAGTATTGGTTGTAAGTTAATGTATCCTATAACCGAACCTTGCAACCGAAACACAAGAATTTCTTCAACGCGGATTATGAGTGCAGCAATGGTACTTACATTTAAGAATTTGTAACGATATTTCATTTCAATTTATACATTATAATAGTTGGTAGCAAATGCAGTCAAATATGAATATCATGACATCAACATTTTTAATTTGTCATCATTAAATATAATGAAATCATTCCTTATATACCACGAAGAAAGGCGTGGTCTTAAATATAACATTCTCGCTGGAACACGTTCAAACCGCAAAACATCAATTCTGTGCTCATCAAACTCGAATAACATTAATAATCTTTCCCTTGTTACGGATAAATATCCCTTACTTCGAACCTTGCGAGAACAATGCGAATATTTCCTTAACGATTGAATAATTCCCTTCGAATAATTACCCCAGCTCTTGCAATAACTTCGAAGAACATACTTTTTAATTACCCAAAATTACCAAGCGTTAATGTAAAGGAATTTCCATTCTTTTTCTCTTTGTATAAATACTTAAATCCAACATGGCTGTAATGAAAATTAAAATCAAATATTTTTATTCAAAGTAAATTTCATTACAGAACTATTAAATTAAAATCCAATTTTTAAGTACCTTCTTTACAGAACTCTTCTCCTACTTGACTGCGATCAAAATAAAAATATATTTACGTAAAACAACCTCTTAACGGAACTTTTAAAGGTGGTAGAGCTGTTAGAGCTCGCCCGGGGCGGCACCACCGCCAGCCTCATAACCCGCCGTAAAGCAACATGTTCTACATGTATTGTTTAGCGGTTGAGGAGGTGTGGTTACCGAACACACATTATTGGAGACGACCATGTTGGTCCTCAAGAGTAGGAACGCATTCACGTCCATCCTTTAATAGAACTTCTGTCCTATTTGAGATTGGACGTGGTTGTCCATGGGCTGCAGTGACCACTTAACATCAGTTGGCCTGCATGCCCGTTTCCTGTTGTTCTCAAATAAAATAAAATAAAGCTCTTTTTCAAAGTTACTCACTCATAAGGTTCGTTTTGAAAACTGGCAACGAAACTAACTCCTTGTTCACGTTCCATTGCCGGCCTTAGGTCCCGTTCTAGGGGGGTATCTGACGCATATACCTCACTGCTCCAATGGTTTATTAATAATGGACACATGGGTTAGGTGCCACCCCACCTATTGTGTGGGAAGAGGTACACAAGTATGTTCACTTTATATGCTACCAAAAACTATTGCCAACAGGATTAGAATGGTTCATCTTAAGTATCTGTTGCATAGTGAAATGTACAAAAACCGAGATTATATTCGATTAAAATCATTATGTATAACGTACAACTTCGAGTTGCAAAGTCAGCTGGTAAAGTATGGTGTTCCCGAGGGAAGGTGTTTAGCCAATTTAGCGTGGAATATCCGCCATGTCTCTCGAGGGTCGTCGCTTCAAGGATTTAGGGTTTTGAGCGGATTGGGCAAGGATTGGATAATGAAAAATTATTCTTTTCTCCTGAGAATCTGTTTTAAAGGTTTTAAGCCATTTTAATGGAGCAATTATGTATTTTATTAACGAAATTTAACGATTTACATAGTTTACTTACTTTATTAGATTAAGAAATTACTTTTTATTTTTAATTCATTTTCTTTTCTAAAATTCAAACATTTAATTTTTAATAAAATGATTTTTTAATAAAAAAATTGATGAAAACCAATTCCAGAAGTATCCAGCACATGGTGTTCATTGTTGAATTGCCACTTGCAAATGTTTGAAAAAGTAAAACTCATAGTCTATTACTCCCTTAGAAAATCTGGTAAAATTAATTTCAGAAATCCCGTATACAGTTGTATACATTTTACAATTTATAAGTGATCATACAATTGAAGTTATTAGTCTATTACTACTCCTTCATTACATTTTAAAAATGTAATGAAAATCAATCCCATTAGTCCCCTGCAGAGTTTTATGTATTAGAATTGTTACGTACAAGTGTTTACAAAACTGAACCTCATGGCCTTTTAGTGCTCCTTTGAATAAAACTGCTGAAGCCAATTCCAGATGTTCCCCACACCGCTGTATGCATTGTTGAATTGCAACGTGACTTGTTACATAAATTATGTGACCTCAATGAACCAAACGTTTGTGGTATTCAGTCCATCACACCGAGTTCCATTCCTCTGGAAATATTGCACAGCAAAAATGTCCACAAAAACTGTGCAACAGACAAAATTTGCTAACCTCTTTTAATTGAACGTAAAGGGACCGCAGCAAAGAGTTCACCGCCAATCAAACTGCGTCTGCTCTTGACGTCGATGCAGGTAATAAAAGTCCGACCAACAATTTCAATCACGCTAGAAATAACGCAAAAAAGAGAAAAGGTAAATGGATAAATTCATAGCTACCTTTGATCAGCGGTCGTAAATAGGTGAACGATTATTATTTATAAACACCATTGTTATGGATTTTCTATCTAATACGTGAATATATATAAGTCTTCTATATAATTTTCTAAACTCAGACAAATTAATATATATTTTTTATGAGAGAAGAGTAACAAACGAGCATGCAAATAACATGATATTAAGTAGTCGCAGCCCATAGACATCCAAGTGCAGCCACAAACACGACGGAAATCCTATCTGAGCTGGAACATAGATAAGTTGCTACTCCTGAGGACTAAGATGGTCACCTCGCTTCAAAGTGTAGCCGGCAACTCCACCTCTCCAAACGAACTTGTGTTTTGGTAATGCTTTACGGTGGATTATGAGAGCGGCGGTGGTACCTTTAAAATAAATTTGTTTTTGATTGATATTATAATTGTATTGACGTGGTAAGAATTAGTAATAATAACCTGATGTTAATGGCGAATCGACAGCGGCGCCCATTTGTGGCGAATTGTTTTCGTCACTAACGGTCTAACCCGTCCATCTCCCGACTGTATCCAAGTTGCTTAATTTTGAGGATCCCTCTCACGATCTACACAAGCCGTAGGAAGAGGTTTTTTTATGTAACGGAACCCAAAATAATAGTTAGAATTGTTATCAATTTGTCTGTTCGTTTGTGCGCGCTAAACTCAAACACGGCTTAACCAATCAAATCGAGGGTAACAGCTTAGTTACAAATATTATCTTAGTACCATCCAATACAGAAGCTAGCGAATCACAACAAGTAGCTTAAATTACGGAAGGTATATCCAGCAGAGAGAATCCAAATTTTGATGGATGACTGAAGCAAAACACATAAAACATCCAGTACAAGCTATTAAAACTATACTTGATGAACGATCCCACAATTGCAATAAGCGGTTGTCTCGGGCACTGGGTGGGATTAATAAATTACAAGAGGCAAAATGACGTTTAATTAAAATCACAAGTAGGAGAGAGTGGAGATAAATAGTACTCGATGTCACATGCAGTCATGTTTGAACAGAATGTGTTTTTAGGGCGTGTTGATATCAAATATCTATGATAAGTAAATTAAACATTGTTTCTGCAATCTTAGTTAAGTTAAAGTCAAAAATATTTTCAATGTTCACGTCGTTAATTCAAAACGGCGTAATATTTTAAGTAGATTAGAACGGCAACATTTAACAGAATTTGAAACAAATTCAAAATGTTCTTTAATTTCATCTGAATTAAAGGAATCATTTTTACTTAAACTGAAATTTGTTTAACAGATTAGATCAACAGAATTCAGGAGTGAGTCTAACAAAGCGGAAAGTGAAAGGACTAACAACGAGGATGTTTGGCATAATTAAGAAGGTCCTGAATCCCGCTACAGGGCATCGTTCAGCGGGAGACAAACAGCAAAACTGACTAATGAACACACAGATGAAACAGAACTTGAGCAACTGCTGAACAATCAAATGTAACGAGCCCAGTTTTCTGACTCGAAAGCGACCCGTCAACTAGATTAAAAATTCAAAAGAGCACGTTTAGACACGTGTTTCAGTGTGACTAACGAGCGATGAGCAATAAAAAAAATGTAAATTTTTTGTTACCGTAGTTTCTCCTGAGGACTAAGTGAAACACCAACCAAAACACGAGTAATGCTTCACGGCGGAGGCTTGAGGGCGGCGGTGGTACCTTTCCGTTCGAACTATAGTTCTCCCACCATTAAACTCTCCGGCTCTAGCTTAAAAGTTACTAGTCTTATTCCGTATCGCGTAAAATCGCAGCTAGCTGGTTGTCGGTCGGTTCCCTTACAAGCAAATCTCGGGTAGCGTTTGCAGAATTTATGATGGAGAGACGCGCAGTTGTTTTGAATTTTGGTTAGTTTGGGGATTAACCTCATCGGGATCGGGGGAAACGTAGTTGGAGTGTTTTAAGTGTGGCTTGTTTTCAAATGTACGAGTAAGCTTATGTAAGCAAGGGGTTGTTGCCAAATTAGAAGTCACTTACATATGTTCAGTTTAAGTTATTGTGCTTGAAATATGTCTCTCATATCGTGCATAATATGGTTATAGGTTTCTTTTTATAAATCTGAAAGTAATTTAACTGTAATTTGAAGGAAAAAAATCATCATCAGCATTATTGTCGACATCATCGCTGTCGCCGTCATCACATTTTATGTGTGTGTATATACCACATATATACTTTTTTACAGTGGCGGTGGTTGCAGAAGAAGCCAAGCGGCATGAATATATCCCACTAAGCAGTGATTACGTATTTGTTCGGCTTGACTTTGACACCTTTTTTGCCCGTGGGATCCGCGTGCCAAAAATTTTTCAAGCAATTGATACCACATTTGATCGTCGCCACCGGTGACTAGAAAGCTAGTTCACATCTCGCGCAGAGTATGCGATTGCTACTCAAAGCGGGAATGCACCTAGCGATCTCGGAACATTTAGATCGTTTGTGTTAGGTTTTTATTATAATTATTTTTAAGAGTTTCATCATTGTAAGTGTATTAAATTTCATTATTGTTATTATTATTATTTAACTCGTGTGTTTTTCAGTTATTGAGATTTAATTGGTTGTAAGTTACTCTACGTTATGTTTACTTTAATAAACTATTCAAAATCAATGAATAAACCTTTCGGTAAATCAAAGAGCAATCAGAAACAATTAAAATACCTCGCAGCGTGTCTGAAATTCAAAATTGTTTCGATCGACAAGCCCGTGCGAAGTTAAAACGAATGTCGGGTTAGGTTCGTAGCAAAAAAGTTTCCAAATTGAAATTGTTCGCTTCATAACGACTACCTGTTCGATATTATATACAGTGTTCTCGGGATCGACCCTGTTAATTAACGTTAAGCGAGATTGCAGTTATTGTGTGGTTATTAGTTATTGAATTATTATTCAAGTTCTTCTTTTATATACCACGTCTTTATAAGAAGTTGTTTTTTCTTTTAGTTTTAAATTTGTGTAAGGTATACTCAGAAAATTTATTTATATTTTTTTGTTTGATATAATACCATGATATATGTATATTAAATATATGCAATAATTTGTACACTTTTGCTTCGTATAGTCTGCACAAATCCGATTAAACTATGAAATTTCATCCGAATACACAAGATCTCAAACGCTCAGTAAAAACATACTAATTAGTAATAAAATTGATATTTGGCTCAAAAAATTGCCGATATTTCGAACCAATAGCATGACTCGTGGTGATGGCGAAGCAACCTTAGCAGTGACCACGATACATATGTATGTGTTCCACATGTTAAATAGTAAAACTGTGAGCAAATATCCACACAAACACACACACTAAACATCTACTACGATATACAGGGACGTACTCAGTAACGTCTAGAACGCAAAGCTAGAAAAGCATTATTATTCCAAAGCCATGCTTCAAGGCTGCGGCTGGATAACTGTCACTGCTTAAACTGTCTTTGTGGTATTTACATAGATACTATGCACATAGGAGTAGGAATTTGTGAGAAACTAGCGCTGGGAAAGTGTATTCTGCTTTGTGATACTGTTATACATGCGATATTAATAAATGTTATGGCTTTAAATGATTACGTATCCTTCATGCATGCTAGTAAATTAAAATACGTAATAAACACATAACTGTATATTTTTCTCCTTTCTTAAAGTAAAGAAAAGTGTATTTCCTTAAGTGTAAAGATATCTTCTTATCTTTTTAAATTAACTATTATTTTCCTAAACAGTGACATATAATTGTTTTATTTAAAATTCTCTAAAGTAGTTTTTGGTGCGATCATTTCTTTCACGTACGCGTAAAATGTGGGCGAGCTCTTTCCTGAGGTTTTCCTTCAACACTCTGAAAAGTGCTCTTCAAAAAAGGTGTGGAGAGTACCCCTTCAAAACCGGCAATGCTGGCGACTTCTCTGATGTTGTAAATGTCCAGGCGATGGTGTCTGTTTTTTATTAGGTGGCCCGTGTGCGTTTTCGTTCAACTAACATATGCAAATAGTTTGTAGACAATTTCAGCCACCACCGTTACCTCCGCTACTAATCTAACCAGGTAACTCTAGCTTAGGTCTACGAGACTTCATGAAAGACTTAATTTTTTAAGCATTTTACGAGTTATTATCTAAGTGGGAATTAGCCGTAAAATTTAATTGCTGGCTCGCGGTTTTCAAGTTTATGACGGGAATGGAAAACATTTTAAAGTCATTCCCCTGTCACAAATCCTTCAAATAGCCATTATTCGGAATGATCCTATCGGATTGGAGGGGTTGAGTCAAATGTCACGGGTCTAAGGCATTTAACCCGAACAGCCCACTCTAACCAAACCAAGTTTTAGCTACATCTGGTTATTTATATCCCAAAACCCGGATTACGTTCAGTTTTCCCGATGATTTAAATGGTAGGATTTGGTAACGCGAAAGGAAATTACGAGTGCAAATAAAAATGTTACATTTTAATTTGGTTATTTTTATCGTTGTTAAAATAAACGTATTAGAACTCAAATAAAAGTTATAATGTAGACCTAGAAGTATACAAATATGACACAATTATAAGTCCGCTTTATCGTTATACAGCGAGTTTTTCTAGACAAATGACGGTGCAATTTTTTTAAGAAGAACGTTAAGGCCTCGCTGTTCACTATGGGCATCCAAATTTAATCTCAAATAAAACTAGTCTAATCGGAGATTAGCGTTACTAGTCCCGAGGACTAATACGGCCACATCAATTCAAATTATACATAGCCCCTTATGTAGATGTAGTATGATTTACGGTCCTTGAAATTATACATACTTATATTAATTAATTATTTATTTTTATTCGATACATTTATTTTACACTTTACTGTACTTCAGCTCGTTTTCAGGTTGTATGTGATGCTGCAAGACTGCAGCGATCTAATATCCTGTGGTTTGCACGTTCCTATGTTACTCTTCCAAAATAGAAAAGTATGTGTTCAAAATGGTTTAAAAATACAGAAATATCAAAATCAGTGCAGAAAGATATATGCAAGGAAAAAGGAAATCAAACGACTCAACTGAACGATGCCGGAAGGCTATTGATGACGTCATTGTGAGACTTCCGTTTTGTATTGGCTCGAAATTCGAAGACGGATAGTATAGATTTTGTGCTCCTTTGCTATTTTTATGAAGTTGAATATATGAAAAATTACGTTCAACAGATATAAAACACGTGAATTAATTGTAAGAAGGGGATAATAATGATAATAAAAATATTTTCATGTAGTAAAATAAAATAAGTGAATGCGTTTTATTACTAATATACACATATATTTATTTCAAAAGCGATATAAAATTTGAAGAATATTGCTTAAAATTTAATATTATTCACGATTATTTTTGTACCATAAGGTTAACCGGCTATCTCACTTCCACATTTAAAACGCTAGAATTACTTCTCAGCTGATTATCAGGAAAGTTGCGATACTTCTCTGATCACTGAAATGAATATAGTTTCGTACCAGTTATGTTGTACACCTACCTGATCACAAAGCTAACATTAATTCAAGTTCCCGTGGAGTACCTTGTATTAATATTCGCGACGCGATGTGTATTTTGATGAAGTTACAACCCGAGTTTGTATTCTCAATATAGAGTCGAACTTTTAAATTATGAATGCAAAACTAGTATCCGTAACTCTTAACTTGATAATGATTATTATCCACTTTTTATTTGATTAAGGTGAAGCCCTAAAAGTAATGTAAATGTGAACATACATTTATAAATATAATTTCAAGGGATATAGGAATGGGCGTCAATTTAAACGATAGACGATAGTTATTATAATTTTGGTCTGTTTGTCTGTGCGCTAATCTCAAAAACGCTTTAACAGATTTAATTTCAATGAATTTATGAAGAATAAAATAGTTTAAAAAACTATAAAACACCCTTTTATAAGCAATCCAACAAAAAAAGTGTAAATAAGTAAATAAATTGCAATGTAAAAAAGCGTGGGGTACTTTTTCAGTGATCTATTGACAATATGCAAAGCGTGTTTTTTTAGGATTTTTTTTCATTAAAATAACATACACATATTTGAGGAGATTTTTGTATATGTAGAACATAAATCAACATTTTTGATAAATTCTGTCATCGGATCATATCCACAAACTTTCCTCAACCGCAAACTACTTTCCGTCGTTCGTTATGACTTGTTATTTACGAGTATAACATTTACTGGATACGTGTATAACATTTTGTTATATAACAGGTTCATTTCTCATTCCATTCATATTGCGAAACTATGCATCGTTTATCAAGTTAGAAAACTTTCGGAAGCCGCGCCGTGTTTGCAATTTAAAATTTTGAAAGTTAGCTTGGGGTTTGTTATGAGAACGCATTGTAATATTTATATAAGACCTCTTTTGACTGCCCGTCATATGTCTGCCTTCTCAGATATATTGTTTTCTAGTTGTATCCAAATGATGGATTAAGGTTATTTCTTGTTTTATACATCCGTTGCACCTTATGATACAGGGAATAAATATTATAAAGTGGAATTCAGATAATTTCTAATGTTATCTGAGATAAAACACTACACTATTTTTATAAGTGCTCACGGCAGTTTTTGAGAAGAAAAGAACCTTATTATTTTGAAGTATATATAGCAATCAAAACGTAGAAATTGCTTCACGGCAGCTTATAAGGGCGCTGATCGGTGATGCTACCTTTCCACCCAATCTGTGGTGTATATAATTAGTATATCTCCACAAAATACTATAATATACAACTATAAAGAAATAAAATTATAAAAAAAAAAATTTTTTTTTTTTTCACTCATTCCACAGGCCGATAAACAGTAAATTTAATTAATAACGCGTAAATGGCGTAAAATACATACAAAAATCGTTTTATAAAGTTAAGAGTCACATTTTTATTCAGTAAGCTAAATGATTTTTTAACGTTTATAATTTAAAAGTTCTTGTTTAGAAAGTTAAGCAACGTCAGATGTGGCCGGAAATTGGATGGGTGACCACGGGTGGCAAAAAAATATATACGCAATTGTACGGTTTGGAGAACACCTTCAATAATAAAGTAATATTTCAAAGTAATATTTTTGGAAATCGCTACTATATTTAAAATTTTCATAGTACAAAGTTCGTGTGTGATCTACCAAATAGTACTTGCTCAGCGTGACTAATGAAATAAAATATTTGTAGACTTTTCTTGGTACGTGCTACGAAGTGTCGGTGCTACGATGCTACATTGCTACGAGTTTTAGAAAGCTCTCGGCAATACAATCTGCAGCGTTCCGTAGGTTTTCAAAGATTTTCCAATTGCCGGTTTTCGTTCGAATCGCATTGAATGCAAACCATGCGAAAACCGAATACCAATTTTAAATCTGTTAGGTTTTTAACGTTGGAAAGCTTGGCTTCTACGGATTCCATGTTCTATTCAAGTCTTTGTGAGGAACGGAGCGTAAGAATCCAATATAGATCGACGGACAGTTTTCCTGATTCCTGAATTGCTACCGCTTGCAACTGGTTCGTCGTACGACAGACACTTTCATTGCGTACGCTCTACGCTTGCATTTTCTGAATGCTTTTCGAATGAAATATGGTACAGAACTTTTGTGTCGACTGAAGCAACGTAAATATCTTCAAGTACTAATCTTTTTTATGAACTCTATTTTAAATGCATTGCATGCTTCTTCAAAGTCATAAAAAATAAGAAAAAACATTATTCCCGAAAATATCCGTTAACGAACATAAAACGCGCATTAACTTTAATTTTAATAATGTATTCCCACAAAAACTATCATTAAAAATTCTAATATTTTGTTATACAAATAATGTCACCTGAACGATTATCGTATTAATCAATAAATCCAAGTTCCATTTAAATAATGTATTTCCACTAAAATTATTATTACTAAAATTCGTGTTAAAATTTCTGCTAGTTTATTAAGCAAACAAGGCGTCATCTGCTGTAAAGGTTGTTGCGATGTGAACTAATTAAATAAAAGGTCCATGCAAATTAGTTAGTTAACTTTAAAATGTCCGTCAAAGGGCAGAGGATATAATTTAGCGAGGCGTATTTACTTGGCATAAATAAATAATTTACATAGGACCCTCAATTTTTCATCAAGTGAAAATAACAAAAGGTAATTTTGAAGCATGCGTTGCCTTGTAGCTTATATAAATCGTGAAGCATCTATAAAGTTAAGAACATCGGGCGCGGTGAAAAATTGGATGGGTGACCATTGGTGGGTAAATTTTCTTTTATACTAGCAGTGTCACCAGTGAAAGTTAAACCAATGCATCATAATACATTCGTCAGGTACGTCAACTGCGTCCTTATTCTTAACCATCGGCTTACCACCGGCAACCGCACCTTTTAAACATACACAAGAATTGCGGATCCTAAATGGTAACTTATCCTGGGACAAATTATATTTTTTTAACCTTTCACATTGTTTATTCTTTAACACAAAAGCAGTAGCAAAAGAGGGTGCTAACAGTCACTGCAGCGCATGGACATCCACATACACACTCAAACAGGACTCAAAGCCTATTTGAGATCGTGTGCACATGTGTTGCTACTAGCGAGGACTAAAATGTTCCCTCCGCTTGTAAGTATAGCGAGCAACCGCATCAACCAAAATACAAGAGTAAGTTTACGATGAATTATGAGGGCGGTAGTGGTACCCTGGTCGAACCATAGTTGTACCACCCGTAATATCGTTTTTTACAAAAAAAAATATGTAAACAAACAAAAAACGCTATTTCTCTCAGTACTTATTATATTCTCTCAGATAGCAAAACATAATACATAGCTTAGTTTAAGCCAAAAACGTTTTGAATTATATAAATTTCAATCTGCGTTCAATGCCGGTGTATTTTTTTGTAAATTTACTCAGTTGGTTAAACAAATTTCTAAAACTGAACAAGCCTGAATGTTGGTTAAACGATAATTTGAGCGGGGAGGCACCAGCGACGCCTTCGTAATCTGCCGTGACGCTACACTTACAAGCAAGCCGACCAAATCAATCCTCATGAGTAGCAACGAATCTATACATAACGTCAGACAGATCTTTAATCCTTCTAGTTGGTAAGGGTTCATGTACATACGACTAAAATAGGACTCCAGTCATCTTTGATTATGTGTATGTCTTTGGGCGGATACACGATTCAACATTATATGGCCTATTACTATTCTTTCCATATCCAAAACATTTTTTTCAAAAAATTGGCTACAACTTCTTCTCAAAAGCCCGTGATGCATTGAGAACTTTTTTCGTACAAAAAAAACAGTTAAACAAATGAAGAAATATTATAAGTGAGCTTCAACCTTCAATTGAATTTCGAATCCAGCTCGAAGGACCAACGTGCATTTTTTAACATAATAACAGTTACATGTTGAGTAAACGTTTCTAATTGTAGATTTTAAAACTGCAAACCGTAAACTTTAACATCCCATCAGAAATGCACACCATAAACCACAATCTGAATAGAATTCGGTTTAGTTCGTCGCCTTAAATAAATCAAAGGACTTTTAAATCACGATAGCATCGCTTCACTGTTGCCTCCAGCGATACTTTTCGAAATGGAAAATAAACCTTAAGTCTTAGCAAATTGGGGTGAAATTTGTTTGTTTGTGAACACGGATACAATTATTTCCGTCCTACAGGAGGTATTTTAAATCACAAACAATATTGTTTTGTAGACAATAAATTTCCAATTAGCACTTTAGTATGAATATATGATAAGATATTTGAAAAATAAAACTGGTTGATGTTGAGTAATCCAAGGCTTTTACATCATAAAGAAATATTAAAAACGTCATGAAATTATATGACATAGACAGATAAAATAGAATAATTTCTTAAATAAAATATATTTTTGAAGAACTTTTATGGAAACTACTAAATAATTTGAAAAAAAATGGGAAATTTATAGCGTTTTTTTTCGAATACTACAAAGCAGGAATTCAACTAAGTAATTAATTACTAAGATAATATGAGATGACATATAATTACTTACATTTTGGCTTTTATAACATAACTACTAATTATCTATATTTGACCTCTTGTCTGTGCATTTGTGCGTACTAGTGTCACCCTGGTCTGTCTGTTTCATTTCGATCGGAATATAAAAAAATGAAAGTAATAATATACTTGATTTTATTGGAACAGAAACACCTATTTATAATAATGAAAATCAACTAAGTATAATAAAAGCGTAATCTAAACAATATTAAGGTAATTCATGCCCATGCGGCATGGTTTCAAGAACGGTAGCTGCATTCCCGTGGTGTCGATCAAACGTGGGATCGATAAAAAGTTAATTTGAAAGTTACGGGTGTGAGCACATGAGAACTTTTTGCTGTTAGAAAATCTAAAACACCCGAAAATTTAAGTTCATGTAAACCAAATCGCTTACAGCAACTATTGACTACATAAAATGCGAAATGTATGTTCGTACATCCAAAAGTTCCTTTTCAAAAAGTACTTTTACATTTTGTTTAAATCTACAAAATACACCGACAACCCTCATATCTCAAAGCAAGAAACAGGAAACTTATAAACTATATGCAAACAGAGCTCCATGCGAGCCTCATTTGCATGTGTATGCGTTAAGTTGGATTGGGTTTGGTAATGGAACAGGCAATGCGGAAGTTCTCGGTGTAAATCATCTACGAATTTTCTTTTGGGGAACGCAAAGTTATGTAAAGCGCAAGGTTTTATCAGATTTTCCCGCAACTCTTTTTGGAAAAACAACTTCATCCTCATAGGAAATCTTTCACATTTGAGCAAACCGAAAACGCATATACAAACGGTTTTGTTAGAAAAACTTGTCCAGGTAGACCGAAGACATACTACCTCCATCCTTATCATCATCAGTGCAATTTCTCTATTACGGTTGAAGATATGCGCTGCCGGCTACAGTTACAAGCGAGGCGACCAGTTTATTTCTCTAGTAAAATGAAAGCGTTATCATTAATCCAATTCAATTTAATTAAATTCTCGTTTATTGGATTGTTTTAAGTTGTATCCAAAACCCAATTTACTTGAGACGTGATTTCATTAACACATCACAACTTCTAATAAAGTCGTTTCACCCGCGTGATCCCAACAAATTCTAAACACTAGACCGCAGGACCTTTCACAACCTTTCTTTATCCAACAATAGCTTATATGGGTTCCCTACTCCTCCCTTTTCTTCCCGATTGATTTATAACGGTACATAACGTACTTCCCTCATTATTGTTGATCCAGCCCTTATCTAGTAATTAAGGCTAACGTCCCTTATTCAGATAAGAGTAGGATGTATGGGACGTACCTAATGCGTAATCTGATCAAATAGTTCTCGTAAATCGTCTATAAGGTCAACTATATTCTTAAAGGTATTTTATATTAAACCTGAGTTATTATTTTGTTTAAATAATATATATTAATTACATATTTTGTACTTAACATATATTATTAATATTAATGGTTAAAGTACTAAATTTGTTTTTTTTTTAAGAAATTAAAATAGGAAAGTATAATGCCATCCACCTGTTGGTGATTGGTCATTGCCGCCCATTGCCATATGTCAAGCTTCATACAGGACAAGAATCCTACTTGAAGCCAATCACGGACACGTTACTATTTCTTTTATTATAGAATACACACTAAAATAGAATTGAACAAACACAACGACGAGAAAACAAATACCCAATCCCAGAACCAAATTCTAAATTCATCATTGTTTATCGACATTCATATTTAAATGATGTAAAATAATGAAGTTAGGAAATCTTTATGAAGAAATGAAGAGAAAAAATACGATAACAATATAGATATTTCCATAAAATAAAATAATATTAAAGAATTTAAGATTAAAAATGTTAAGATGGAATAAGATTTACGCATGGCACCTGACAATAAATCACTCGAGTTTCTCGCAGTCAAAATAACTGCGCGAGAGAAGTCGAGAGTTGAATTTAATAATAAACATGATTTACAGCCTTATCACAATCGCCAAATTACAAGCACCAACTGTTGCTGTAATTTAAGCAAAATTAATTTCGTATTAATTTATTGGTGGCAAACAACATTTGCGTTGCGACTAATGCGCGTTCAAAATAGTTGATTATATCCAAATCAGTTTTGTCACTCCATTTGTCATCTGGATGGAGCGTATTTGTTCGTTGAAATATTATTGCATGCATGCAAAATATTTCATAGATAATATTTCAATAAATCATAATATTGGTGTTGTTTTTGTTTTGTTTCTATTACGAATAACATTACCATCGATAATATTATTTCGATTAATGAATATGTTTTTCCAATTAGGGTTCAACTTTGGTACAATTTACACCTTTTCTATTATAGTTTTTAAGTTTCAATTAAAATTACGTCATCAAATCTGGAGAAGTAACTTTAGAATGTAATTCAGTTGAGAATTGCATGAATGTTTTATTTTGTTCTCCAGTTTACAGTACCTATACCTTTCTACAATTTGCCATTACTTCGTGTTCTTTTTGTTTTCTTCTTAAATTTGCCTAGCTTTTTTTTTCCAGCACTGTTTTTGCTTATAGTTCCGTTTCTTTGTCCACAGGGGTGGTGTTAGCCTAAGATGGTGTTGGCGCTTGTGGTCGGAGTCCTGTGCGTGTGGGGCCGCTTGAGCGTCGCAAACCCTGAGGCGAAGCGGCTGTACGACGATCTCCTCTCGAACTACAACAGACTGATCCGGCCCGTCGGCAACAACTCCGACCGACTCACCGTCAAGATGGGGCTTAGGCTTAGTCAACTGATCGATGTTGTGAGTACTCAAATTTATATTGTTTTCTAATAATCTATTTGCATAATTAATTAACAATTATGTAACTTAGCTTTCGAAATAATTATGAATCCCGAGCAACCAATCAACCAAGATGACCAAATCTTCAATCCCGCGTTAAACAATCGTAATTCTCTACGCGATATATGAACCACCTCTTGTCAGCATAAGTAGCTTCAACCAAACGAAGAACCATATACATATATATTTTGTATATTTCTATTTTTATTTATAATCAAAGTGAAAACTTTTTTATGAGCGTTGAATGATTTTTTCGTAGAAATAATCTTATAACTCGCTTTATCGATATGCATATGGGACAATTGTGACGTAATGTTCTTTTGCCAGTATGTTTTTTTTATTTTTTATTTAACCGGCAAATCAAATATAAGCTTTTCTTAACTATAGTACAAATAATTGTTTATCAAACAAAATTACTTGCACAAAAATAGTACCACTAACCTACCTACCTGCCTTTCCTAGTATTCACTAACGTTATAGTTACTCACATATTGTATTAGTAAGTATACTAAGTAATAACGTTAGTGTTTACTAACACTGTATTTTAAAATTACACAATTTACTAATACGTGTGACTATTAGAATCGTCGTATCCAATGAAAAATTTTACAAAATTTACGTAAGTCTCATTAGTAAAATTCAAAATATATTTATACTAAAATTCATGAAAGTAACACAAAAAATTCTGAGATCTGGGACGTGGTTTTTGAAGGCAGCCTGCTGTCTCTCCACAGAGATGATTCACTTTACATATTAAGAGATTAGAATACTCAAGAGCAAAGAGCAGGAATGTAGATTACCTCTTATTCTTTAGATCACGTAGCCTTGAAGAGTAGGCTTGAGAGGTCAGTGCGAAATCCTATAAGACATTCGCTATTTCCGGCTCTTTTACAGGAAGAAAGACGTAAATTTATGGACTGACATGAATATGAATGCTGCCATATTTATCTCTTGGTCGTACTGTTATATCTAAGTAATATATTTTTTTAATTACGTGATTCATTATGTTTATGATAAAAATAAATATTTTTGATAAAGAACTCTAATATTTCACTATGTATATAACAGGTATTCACGATTAACGCTTTCTTAATTACCGAAATTTCTCTAAGAATTTTAAGTTTAAATAAGGCGTGTGTGTGCTTATATTATTACAAATTGATATAACCTATACGGTTCGACCAGAGAGGTACCACCGCCACGACCATTTTCATTTTTCGATAGAAAAGTGTAGTTACTGACTCATTTACATATGAGTCGACCACTTCAGTGCTCAGGATTAGCAACGCAACAACGGATTGCAATCTTTGAACGACTTCAAATGGAATCCCTAGTCTTTATGGAGTTAGTTATCAATGTCAACGGACGGCAGTGACCTATTACTATCAGGTGGACTGCATTTTCATTCTCTAAATACGCAAATAAGAAGTTATTTACCCAGTCGTTAGGACCCGAATTGAAGATGTGCTCGGCTACCGCAGACTACGAGACTGGTTTAACATATTGGTAATAAGAAAAATATAATCATGAGTATTCGTTACGTAGTAAAACATATAACGTGTAAACATAAAAAACTTTCAAAAACGATACCAACGTATAAATTTACAAATGGGCCAATAATTCCAACTTTCCCTTATGACATAGTAGCTGAAAGTAACAATAAATAATTTCTAACGAAAATCACAGTCGTTTGCGTTTTAAAGCAACTAAAGAGAATTTATAACCGCCCCCACGTTCATTAGTCCCCAGAGCGCTAGAAATTTCACAAAAGTAATGACTCTGTATGTTTTATAGGCCTTTGACTACAATTTTTCTGTAAGCTTCCAATTTTTAATGAGAAAAGACTTAAAATATTTTTATTACCGAAATTAAAACAAGTATGCAGATCGCTTTTGTTTTTTTAAGTACCTAATTAAGGTAGCAAATGTGTGCAAACCATCTGATAAATGGTCATTGCCGCCAAAAACATCTGTAATTCTAAAGGTGAGAGAACTATAGTTTGTTTGGGAAAGTTCTACTACCGCCCTCGTAATCTGCCGTAAAGCATTGTGTTTTAGCAACGCAAAAAATACATTGAAATGTAAAAGTTTTATTATGTGAAAGTATTATTATAAAGGTGGTAGAGCCGTTAGAGCTCGTCCGGGGCGGTACTACCGCCACCCTCATAACCCGCCGTAAGCAATATGTTCTTCATGTATTGTGTTTCGGTTGTGGAGGTGTGGTTGCCGGATACAC
>DWON01000630.1:0-30811 GCA_018251015.1 Phocides pigmalion okeechobee
CAAATCTCCATTACAATGCTGTATTGTGTTTCTTAATATTTATGACCAAGGTGTTCAGAGCATAGGTAGCCTTAGCAGGAGCCTCAGTGTAGACAACTTTATTGTGTAATGGCAATGCAGAAAAAACGTTCTATTATTATATTTAATGTTAATACGAAAGCTTTACCTATTAATACAATTATTTATAAATTTATATCAGCTTTATGCGCCTAAAAGGTTAGAAAGTTAGGCATGACGGTAAAAGCTTTAGCCAAAACATAAACCAACAAAGACAGTATCATAAACTCAGAAAGAATAAATAAATATAGCGCTAGGATGTCCTAACAAAAAAAAGTATAATAAATTTAGATTCGTTTAATATAAATCCTTACATACTACCAAGTAACCTTTACTATTTATTAAAATAGCTTATAGTCTTGATCTCGCCGGTGACGTTGTTATCTTTTAACTTAAACACAAGCGCAACTTAGTCGCTGCAGGCAATTCCGTCTGAGCTGCACATTACGTACAGTCAGTTTGTTCTTAAATCCTCTTAGCGCATTTAATGTTCAGATATTCTACTAACTATAAGTTTGTTATAAAAGAAACTTACTGAACATGTTCGATTGTTAGAATTTGTTTCAATCATCATCAATCCGTTAGTATCCCACTGCTGGGCTCAGTTTTCCTATCAAGGTAAGAATAGTTGGTTCATAATCCACCAATGGTTAAGTGTAGATTGGTAGACTTCATAATTTTGAGAACATTAACTCTCAGATACTCAACGAGTTTTCTCTTCATATTTAAAGCAAGTGATAAATATTTGTATACATATACAACTTTGAAAACCTGAGATGTGTCTGAGGGCTTCGAATCTCAGACCCTCGACTAGACCACAAGTGGCAAAATTTAAAACGTGCCTGAATGACTCAGAAGGCACGATTACCTTAACGAATTGTCACATGATAGACAGCATGTTCGTTTGTTATTTCATATTCATAATGATTTTAAAGGTGGGAAAACTATAGTTCTACGGGGGAGGTACCACCGCCGCCTTCGTGATCCGCCCTAAAGCATTACTTGTGTTTCGGTTGGAGAGGTGCGGTTGCTGGCTACACTTTGAAGCGAGGCGACCATCTTCGACCTCAGGAGTAGAAACATACCTACATTCGAGCTTAGATATGATTTCTGTCGTGTTTGAGGTTGTACGTGATGTCTATAGGCTTCGACTACTTAACATCAGGTGGTTTGCATGGTCGTTTGCTGCTCTCAAAGTTTAAAACCCTCTTGTGCTTGAGCTAGATATACACAGTTTGAATTTTGACATAAAATAACAATAATAATACCTATAGGTCCTAGCATTGTTATAACTTTATTATTTCTCCTTATTTCTAGTTGGCTTTCAGTCGTATTTAATACGCTGAGCAAAAAATACAGTGTAAATTCAACTATCTGCTTATAATTAGTATACTTTATGAACACGAGCGCGGCTGTGTTCTGCCTGCAGGCAATTTCGTCTCAGATGTAGTGTATCTTTACTCTTCGTTTAGTACTTAACCTCACTACTCCTTGCTAATATTATAAATGTGTACGTCTATTTTTTCATTTCTTTGTTTGTTTCGATTTTATGAATCAAGTATTAAAGCAGTTCTTTGAAAATTATGCAAATGTTTGCACAGACATGTTCAAGACACACATGTCCTGAAAACTCATAAATCCTATCTATTTCTCCTACAAATATCCTATCCAACACTAATATAACCCCATTGAAGCGTCATAAATACTTTTAGTAATCTATTAGCAACATGGTCGTTGTTAAAAAATCTATTTATCTGTAATTTTACCTCATTAAAGCATTGTAAATACCTTTTACTTTTACGTTAAAACAAATTTACCCACTTAATAAATTTGATTGTACATAAAATCTATTTTACTGAAGTACAGTCTACTGTTGTCAAATAGGCAATCTTTTCTGTAAGATCTTCTTTAGACCGTCGGTTGTATACGTCGGACCATTACTGTCCCATTGGTATTCCATGAACCTTCGGTATGTTGTTTTTTATATGTGAGAAGAGTAGCAAACGAGCATGCAAAGAACTTGATGTTAAGTAGTCGCAGCCCGTCGACGTCCACGTACAACCACATACACGACTGAAATCCTATCCGAGTTTGAACGCAAACACGTTGCTACTCCTGAGGACTAAGATGGTCACCTCGCTTCAAAGTGTAGCCGTGTTAAAGCTTCAAAGCCTAAATCTAATAACTATTTTTAAGATTTTTTGTCAATACTTATAATGATCACAGATGCATCTACAGTTATGTTGAGCAACATTTATACAGGCGAAGATTAATATCAGGTGAAATCTAAAAGAAGGGATTAATTACAGCAGCGCAGTGGAATCATTTCCAAGTTCAATTCGCGAACAGAAAACTAAGCCCAACAGTGCGTTTGCAAACAAATTCTCAAATGGAAATCATTTGTTAACGAATATAACATTTAATTTTATAAAAGCTAGATACATGAACACACTAAAAACTACGTAAATGGACTAGAAATAAACAAAACAACCTCTGGTGTCACAGTTAGTCTCCTTCGATCTACAGGTAAACTGCACCACGTTTGACCTTTTGTTGTATACAGTATTAACAAGTGTTTTTGATCTGTCCGCTTATTTCATAATTATAAATGTTGACTGATTTTGGTTTAACCATATTATTGGTACCTTCTTTTAAAAAGGAGGTGTTCTACTCTTATAATAATTGTATACGCTAAGTTATACCAAAATTTTTATTAGAATAAGTACGCAGTACATAAGTTCTCATGAAAGTGAATTTCTTAATTCTTAATGACAATAAAGATTTTTAAACCTAAAAAATATTCGAGTCATAGTGGAATAAAGATTGTATTTATAAGCCATTACATCTGTTAGACTATTGTCTTAACGAAAACTTTTGTTAAGCCTGAAGGCAATATTGTCTCAGCTGCAGCGCAGTACTAACTAGCTCTGTACCTCTCATTTCACTTGATAAAGCTTTTAAGTTTATTTTAAGAACTTATTAGGTTTTGAAATGAACATCATCTACATTCATAGCACTAAACTAAGGTTTGAGCATGTCATGGACACATGATGGCAAATGCAAACATCCAGAATCGCAACGGAGATAAAAAAAATATATTTAGATGTCTGCATGGATAAAAATTGAACCAGGAACTGTCCCAGAGGTCAACGTACAATCGATACTGCTGAATCTTCAAATATTTTGGATAGTTTAGAAAGGAATTTGAGTAATTAGAAGATAATTTTTTATTCGTTTTTTAAATTTGCATCAAATATACATATTGGGTAAACATGGAGCTCCGAGATTTATTGGAATGTATTGCAATCGACTTCTGCGCAAAAGCTAATGTATTCGTACTATTAACGTATGATATATGGGATACAACTCTTAGTCATGTTCGCTTTGCGTCTATAAAAATGCTCGCTTTGATTACTGACAGTATGTTTAATGACACCTTTTTTAAGTACCAAAATTTTACTATTTTTTAATTATTAACTAAAAGTAATGTTTGCACACGTAATATTAAAAAATATGCAACAAAACGAAATATTGACATTTGAAGTTATGTTGATGACGACTGGTGATTTTTTGTGAATATAAATTTAGTAAGTTCGTAAATTTTTCAAACAAAATTTGAGTTGAGTATTAGAAAAATATTATTAATTGTTTTGAATAAATTAAAACTATATTTTTTACGTAATTAAGAGTCTCAATCTCTATGTATAATGAACTGGTCTGCACGTAAGCTATTAATAATTTTAAGTCATTCTCTAAATCAAAAATCATGCTCCTATAAATTTTAATATGCCATAATGACCTCATGGTTTTATAAGCTTATCTGTACACAAAACGATGGTTTGAAACATAAATAAAGAACCGCTCCACCTGATTACATTGACCTCGGGCGAAACAAACAATTATTTTCGTTTGATTTATATTGTTTGCTCTTATAGCCAGCTAGTTGTACGTTTGTTTGGATTAAGTTCACATATTGACTTATTTTGATAATTCTGTGAAATCCTTATTTATGGCCACAATTTTATTTGTGTTGGTACAATTTGTATACATGTGAAACAATGGTAGGATACAATCGTGATTAGAATCCAATGATTTCGCTGCTGTGTTCTGAATGTGATAATGATAACAGTTAGACGACGTGTTCCATTGCAGTCCTCATATGATAACGACGCTTCAGTAGCCACATTATTACGTGGCTTCAATCCTATTTGTAGTGACAAGAAGAGTGGTTCATATCTCGGCAAAGAATCGCCATCGCGCAGGAGTCCTTTTAGATTGTTTAGATATTAGCGTCCATTGCTTTTATCATAATTAGTTTCAAAGTGTTTATTGTTACATTTAGTATAATTAACTACGTACACGAGTAAATTAATAAATATTAATTTAGAGTATATTAAGGATGTTTACTATGTGACTACTTACATTCATTTCAATGCGTGTTATTTTGGATGGTATAAAACACGTTTTCAATCGATTTAATAACTAGAAATCTAAAAAAATTAGATATTCATTTTAATAATTATATACACACTAATTGTTACTTGTGTCACTTGCTCTAGCAGTGAAGGAAACCCTCGTGCCAGTAAATTCTACATAATGTTCATAAAGGCATGTAAAGTATTTTAAACGGCGCTTGAACAATTCGACGCCAGGCCAGTCCAAACAGAAATTATCCCAACTGGTCCAAAATATCTAAATCGCTTCATCCTAGAAGGAGATCTATTACCAGCAGTGGGTTAATATTGCCTTGATGATAATGATTAAACTTTGGAAAGTATGTTATAAAAGCATACCGACGAATTGATAACCTTCCTCCTTTTCGAACTTTTTTAATGTGAGAAAAGTAGCAAACTAACATTTATACTATCTGACGTTAAATAGTCGTAGCTCATAGATATCCCCGTACAACCATAAACACGACCGAAATTCTATTTGAGCTCGCACGGATGCGTTGCTACTAGTGAGGACTAAGATGGTCGCCTCGCTTCAAAGTGTAGCCAGCAATCGCAGCACTCCAACTGAAACACAAGTGATGCTTTATGGCGGATTATGAGGGCGGCGATGGTACCACCTCGGTCGAACTATAGTTCTCCCACCTTCACTTTGAAATGATTTGATATTACTTTCACTATATTAATAATGAAAAATGTAAGCATAGAAAAAATACTAAATAATTTTAACAGATATGTTTAAAACTGCTTAACCAACTACTTTCTATGTAAGACCACCAAGTTATTTGTACTTTCAATGCCGCGGGCAGAGGTCGCTTGCCGTTCATAAAATAAGAATCCTCGATACGTAATTACTGTTTCACATATTACAACAGAGTTAAGTAACTAAACGAATGATTCAGAAAATTAGTCATGCAATTTGTAAGGCGATAAGTTATGAGTAAAGGTCTACAAATTTATTGGTCTTTAACAATACGTATACCCATAATAACACAGTTATAGTTTCAAGTATCATGCAAAAGCATAGGTCTATAGATAATTAGTAAATTATTACTAACAATTCATCACTTTTGTGTAGAAATAACTACTAATCCCACATTTTTCTATACAACTAATAATGATTTAGTACTCGTATATGAAATGTAGGTATTTGCGTCATCGTTTGCCTGAATTTGAAATAGTAAGTGGGAGATTTTTTTGTCCCCACAACATATTTAATAAAAATCATTCCATTAGAATTTGCATTATGACTGAACATCATAATAGAAAAAATCAGAGACTACATATTATTTTAAGTTTTTAGCAATCTTAATAATAAACAATCAAAAGGGAGTTCGTGCCCATGCGACATGGTACCAAGAACGCTAGCCGCATTCTGTTATAGTTTTTACCATTTATTTTATAAAAAATATTCCGTTTGCAAGTTTTATAAGCAGTATGTAATTAATTTGACTGTGATTTTTCTGTGTAAAATACTTTTGTTTTCTCTTCACATACCATATATTGAATTTTAGGTGTGTTCAATTTTACATAAATTTACATTTTGGAATTTATATTTTGAAATAAAATTTCCTTATCACTGTATACACAACTGACGCCCTATTAATTCGTGACCCTACGCGTTGCCTTCATATCAACCCTGAATGACCCTTTACAAGGAAAGCTACTTAGTTATTATTTGGCAGTTAAAGATCGGGTGACTGTAAACACGCGATGAATTGAGCATTAAGTTTACTTCTAATATAATATGAGAATTACCATAGAAAACAAAATCAGTACAGCAAAACCCACATTTTTTTGGGAATGAGATTTTCAAGACAACTCCGGAAATAAAATTTTGGATTACATGCTGTCTGCGACGTCATTTATATGTGTTTCGATTTTTAGAATGTCCAATTTATCAAATAGAAAAATAAAAACTCTAATGTATTTACCTATTTTAGAAAGCACAAAGCTGAGTGTGTGAAAAACAGCTAACGCACCCACAACTTTTAATTTTACATAACTCTTTTATTTATAGACGATTGATAAAAATATGTTAAGTGATTCATACAGAAATACATTAATGATAGCTACACCGAAATCGATCAAACCATTTCTGCGATAAGCGCGTAAAACAGACAGAAATTCTAAAACTGTTTTTTGGATGCATTTCTGTTAATACAGATCTCTTATATTAGATTTTCGCATATATATTCCTCGCATATTATATATATTATATTCGCATATGTATAGACAGAGAACAGTTACATTTTTATATAAAGAGAGATCGAAGAAAATTGTTGTAGAAAATTGCTTTGATATGGGGAACTGAATACTTATTAGTGTTAAAGAAAATGATAAAAAAACGTGTGTATCCCGTATAACTATTATTTGCTACAATAGACTATCTATAAATAAACATTATGTATGCTTCGTTCACTTTTGAAAACAAAAAAATACATTATAAATGACAATTTAACTGTATCAAATATTTACAATTGCACGTAAAAAATAAAAAAACGTATAAAAAAAACGTATAAAAAAACGTAACGTATTGCACGTATTCATTAAAAATATTCGTTAAAAAAGAATACAATTATTAGTGATTACGAAAAATAACGTTTATCTTTAAAATTATTGCTCATAAATCGAAAGACTGCCAAGAATATTAATAGAGATACTTTACGACGCTCTGCCGCGAATACAGATGACGTTGCTATTCTGTCTTAATATTTCTTCTATGGTATTACCTCATAAGTCACCCTTCATGAATTCGAGGCCATTGGATCAAGATGCCAAACGGGTATTGCGGGGTTAATAATAAAGCGTACAATACACGAGGGCAACCGCTTGGGGTTGTAGGCTCCACCAGACACGGCTGGATTAGCCCTAAATCAGACGAATGAAAGGAATAAAGGGAATGCCTGAGTAATTAAAAAACCAATTTGCGAGATACATTGGGATTGTATAGAAAAAGAACAACGAGTAGGGTTGGAAAGGCGAGGTTGATTATCCCTTTAGGTATATCTTGCGATAAGATATTTTCAAATGGTTTTTCTGCATACTCATTGGCAATGGCTTATGGTGCTACGTAATAGGGAGTAATTTTGTTTTTCTTCTTTTCTTTTTTTATTATTTTAAATTCATTTTAAAATTGAGTTTTTACAGAAGTAATGTAGGAGCTAATCCACCTGATGCTATGTCTCTGTTGTTGACCCATGTACCTATTTTATTAATTCATTACCTTGTTTTATTATAAGACAAATAATTTACAAAACATGAATAAATATAAACGATCCTTTACTTAATAAATTCAAAATTATCAATTTGGGTTAAATTACACCGCAAAGCTATCACCTATATAATTAATAAATAAAGCTCAATTAAAGCTAGAGAATGGCTGTCAATGTCCTATTAGCACCAAGACGAGATACAATCGTGGCGAGACAATAAGTAGCGACGGGGCGCCTTGTTACTGTTTAACTCGCCCGCCCAGCTGGGTGTCGCTCTTGTAAACTAGACAAATTGACAAAAATATGACTGTACCAACAAACAAGCACGTTCGTGTAATAGATTTGCTAGTCACCCTGTTGCGACGAGATTAAAACACAACGCCATTTTGTATGCAAATTTCCATTCATTGTATCATTTAGGTAAATGGACTCAATAAGTTTAGCTGTTCACTACCGAAGTATAGATTATGATTTAAGGCACAATAAACAAGTTAGCATTGGTGTCGCAATTCAATTATCGTTTCGAGTGAATGCCACAGTTGTACTCAAACGTTGCAAAATGAAATCACAGAATCTTCAAAGTATTCGAAATTGAAAATACCTTTAACCGTATAAGCCTTGTAAATGAGACCTATTTATCTGACTTTAAATTACTGTCGCGTGGTGACTCGAATAAAATTTATCCCTGCGGCGGTGGAATCGATATCACGTCGATTCAATCTTCGCATCCCAAGCTCCGAACGGATCATTGTGCGACATAATTAGTTTTTGTCACTTCACATTGACAAATCCTGTTCGGAACCCGCGGTGGAAGGTACGATAGCGCGGACCCTACCACTTATGTCGCGCCAAACCAGCTCTTATCAAGGAGAATATTATTTCAAACGCCCCTGTCAACCCCGATGGGCTTTTCGAACCCCAAATCCAGTTTGTTATGAATGAAATTACAGAAATCGAATAAGGTAAACACAACTGAGAGCCAACAAAAGCTTGCACGAAAAAAAGCTAAATTGAATTCAAATTGGTTTCGTCGAGTATTAGGGATAGCCGGGGGAGCTTTTCAAGACGAGTTTGAACATGTAACGTGGTAATAATTTAAAGTAGATTTTTTGTTGCAAAGCGACAGTCCGTTGGACGAGATAAAATTTACAAAGGTGATTGAATCAAAATATAGACACAATGAAACGGGAATGCAGGCCACTATAGGGGTTTGCTTGATGCAAAAGAAGGACAAACAAATGCTAATTGATTTTGATACGTCGATAGTTTTTAACGCAATTATGTTGAGTGAGCTACTTACTGTACCTAATGGTAGAAATTATTGCAACATTTTAAATGGAAAGCAATATGCCTGTTTTGTAGATAACAGAACATTATAAAAAATACTAATTATTGAGATAGTCGTAATATCCATTCTCGCTATAATTTTTATAAAATTTAATAATTAAGTAGAAAAATACATGAATAAACGCCCAAATAATCAAATATATCAATAGTTTTAACAAATAAACCTAAATTTAATTAATTTGTTTTATACTATATATTAGGACCTTTTTTGTACGAATTCTTTATAATCGGAATCTTGTCAACTCTTTGATAGAGACGTTATCTTGATAGTCTCTATTATAAAAAGCTGCAGTTCTCAGTAATGTGACTTATTAAGTCAATAATTAATTCAAGTATTAGAATGCAGGACTTTCAGATATTATGGCGTTGTTTTATTAACGATCTTTCCTTTTACGGCTAATCAATTCTTATAAAGCATTCGTTTGGTAGCGCCCAATGTTCAAAATGGTTTGTTTTATATTACAAGAAATATAAAATTGAGCCATACTTAAACTTTGAGCGCACAAGAAGAAATTTGTATAGAATGCATTGAATTTCAAAGTTAAATTGCTTACGAAGCGAAAGTATGTCATAATTTGCTAAGTGAAATGGAAATTAATATTTATACTCAAGTTTTCTGCGGGCTTAAATACATTTTTGGATGATAAAGCTCATAAAATGATGCCCTCTGAAATTGGAAACATTATGTGAAATAAAACTGCTCACTCACAAGATCGACGTGCGAACCCGCAGCCAAAGATCAACAGGTATGCAAATAGGTTAAAAATGTTCAGCTCTCCCTATGTTTGACACCACTATGAGTGCAAGCATAGTATCTCTACTCAGGGTTTTATATCCTTCATTTTATTTTCTCTAGTCATCTTTATCCTATGAGCGTATAGCGTTTTATTTTAGTATTGCCATATTATTAGTTATATTTAATTTGAAGTACTAAAATGTGTAAACCTTGCAACTTTTACTTTTAGAAAACTTCATAATTTCTAAGCGAGTAATGAACAGTAATTTACAATTTGGAAGCTTACATATATTTTTATATATTTATGTCAAGCATTAATTATAAAGCAAGTTAGTATTAACCTTTCCTTTTTAGAAGACATTGTTTATAATCGAAATTCTTGATGGTCAACAGTACAGTTATTAATTACTCATTTTTAAACTGAAACAATTATTATATTTCGGTGGGAGGGTATAACACGACAGTCTTACTCCTCAAGACTATTTACGCATGTGTGTTAACACTGTTTTCGCGACTACTTCTCGCTTGATACTAAAATTTTATAATAAGTTGCGGAATTTAAACAGTAACTCACGATTAATGATTTTTGATTGTTGATACTTCGAACCAATTTCATCGCTCGTGTTCATAGCGAATCCACGCCGTGAAATGAAAAGAAAGTGTTTAAGGAACAAAATATAACATAAATGACGTCCCTTTTCAAATATTGAGGGATTGAAAGCTACGACTGGACATAAACTTTCAAATACACGGTTTACCTGGCAGAAAGCGTTGAGGTTAACCGCGCAAAACGATTTGACTTTGTTGCCTCCAGCATATTTTATAACGGTTTGTTGAATTGAATTTTGTGGTTATTTATTTAACAGGAGGTTGGGGAGGGAACCGATCCATTTTGTTTGAAACGACTACGTTTAGACATCTGTTACAGATACATTTTCGACCGCAAACATAAATGCAATGATATTATTTTATAATTTAATGGCTTCGTACAATGGTACAGTTTTGTAAGTGTAAGATAATGGTGTCAATACTGCAGTAATAACGATGTGATTGATGAAGATTGGGGCATTGCACACATAGATACCAGTGTCGATTTGCTGGTACACTTAATTCTTCGAAGTTATAAAAAAAAGTTAAAATCAATTGCTTTTACGTACAGTACAAAGATTTATTTCAATCTCTTCTTTTCTTTTGTAGAATTTTAGTTCAGTTTTAATTGTTGCTATAAAATACTTATCATTTTTCTTATAAAACAGTGTTAAGCTATTTCTGATTAATTATTTATATCAAACAAAAGAAACCCGTGTAAAGGAACGTAACATAAATAAAATTTGAATGTAATAGACCTGAATTTAAAGTTAACATCTAAAATATTTTTAGAAGATTCTGTGACCACTTAAAACAAGATTACTTAAATCCATACCCAACTTGTTTATATAATCAACTAAACTCAAATCTAAACGAAGTAATTGATAATAATATACTCAAGCCACGGCAAGATAAAACTTGGATTAGAAAATATCGAATATAAAATAAATTAAACGTTTATAACTTGTGATTATCAGCTTTATTTAAATAATCATTAAATAGTTCAAAGAATTCCTTTGAAAGTAAAGCCAGATATCGCATGGGATTAGCAGACTAAAGCAATGTCTTCGACGTCGTAAATAAAATCTATCGTTTTTATGGCCAATTCGAGAGCTAAAAGATCGTTAAAACGGTGGGTCCATTAACGTAATCATTCCGGATCCAATAATGTCATACAAACATGCAAAGGTGACTCGACAAGTAAGTATTGAGAGACACGGTAACTGCAGTAGGAATAAGACGGTGGGAGTTCGAATAGCCTAGAACCATCGTAATAGCGATTTCTGTCACGAATTTAGTGCTTATTTACTAAGACCTCCTTTGTGTGACATATTTCAATTTAAGACAGCAATCGAGGACGTAGCCAAGTTGATATTTTTATTACCAAATTTAGATAAATTTGGTACCTTTTCTGAAGTTACCACATATACGTCACTGTTTCTGAGAACTAGGTAAAATACTATTAGTACCTCAGCTTTACCATACCTTTCAAAGCAGAACACAGCATATTTGCATCGCTCTTATTAAGATATCGACGTGGCTTTTGTGATGTCCAACGATCTACAAAGGGTTCTATTACTTTCATATGTATGTACGTTCCAAGAAGTGACACGCTTTGTCGAAGGTAAATGGTAGGGTAATACGTATAACTGGGTATCTGTTCAAATATTTACGCACACTCGTTTATATTTTGACGCAAATGAAAATAATACACAAGCTTTTCTGCAATAAAATTTCTTACAGTTATTTTGTTCTTATTTTAATGACAAAACAAACGGAGGAGAGAGTGTGGCGACGAAGAAATAATAGAGATATTGAATATATTATAACGGCCGGATCAAATCTAAGGTAAAAGCTGCGCTGGCTTGGCTACGTCGAAAGAATGGGAAAGATCAGGCGGTGAATCTTGCTTAAGAGGGACGACTGAGTGATAGGCGCCCGGTTGGCCTTCCCAAGTATTGCTGGTTTAATGAAGTTGAGAGAGTTACTTGAACTCCAGCTAGAGAATTGGCGGGAGCTGGCGCAAGACTGGCTGCAATGGAATCGTTTTGTCTAGGAAGCCGAGAGTCATTTTGAGTTTTTACGCCACTCCAGTAAATAAGCAAGTGTTATTTTAATTTTTTTTTATTCCAATTTAGCTTAGATAGAATCAACTTAGATAGAACTCATGTACCATTTGAAACTGGTTGTAGATGTTTATGAGTTCAGCATCCAGTTAATTTCAGATAGATCGCAATCACGTTTACCACTTCTTTCAATAAAAAATAAGCATACCAAGTTACTACGGCGACTTGGAACCTTCCTTTATTTTCCATGCATAATTAATTTGCAATTAATATTGTAGATAAACATAGCATTAGCTCGGTCCCTACTTGATAAAAGTAATGGAAGATTTATGATATTTGAATAGCGCTTGCAACTTTGAATTGATGAAGCGTAATTATCCGGTGCATGTTATAAATGAGGCGAAGTTACTATGAAATAATTATATTGCACTTGTAATCATAACTAGCTGTACTCAAGTCTACGTTCGCGTGTTTCAAATAAATGTATCGTTAGTTACTCTTCGTAACATCAGCTATATCCAAGTGAGTGTCCCGTTAAAACTGATCCAGCCATATTTTAGGTCGTGGGTTCCAATATCTTTTATGAAACCCCAACATGTTTTTTAAATAAAAATACCCTAATTACTCCTCGTAACATCAACTATCCAATAGTAAAAGTTTCAGCCAAATCCGTTCAGGCATTTTGTAGATACCCGAAACAAATACACATAAAGAGAGACAAATTAAAATTGGGTTTTTGGTATACGTACCGTATATACTTTTATATTATATCATGAGAAACTATTATTTTAATATTACAAACAGGCACTTCAATTTAATATTTCTGAATAGATATGTAATTATAGATGATTTCTACCATAATATGTTCCGGATGCATGTAATGATTACTAATATTTTTTCTTCATCTGTACGTTACATTTTCTTTATTAGTCAGTATTCGACTAATCTGGATTTTACCGGAGTTCCTGGGAGATTAAATAGATAATTAAAATTAAGATATTATTTTAAGTGTACTACATGTATTTCGAAGAAGCAAAAAAAATCTCAACAAATGATACATTTATTTCCACGAGTATAATATACATTTTATAGTTAGTAAATGTAATATAACCGTAAAAGTATTAGAAATACTGGAACCCTACAGTTATATGAAACTAAAACGCGATCAGTTTGTGCTTGTATTTATTTATTTAATTGTTTATTAATTTATTTTCCATAAAAAATACCTTATGATTATGACTTCAAATTTTGTACATAAAGGTGCTGTACCTTTGACTTAATAATTAAGGTAATTACAATAATTAAGGTATAGCCGACGACGTCTATACCTTAATTATTATATAACAGAACTGAAAGTGAACAATTGTCAAAATAATTATAGTGAACTTCCCCGCCTGTTTAAGTATTTCTTATTGTTGCTATACAGTTTATAAATACAATAAATACTGTTTAAAAATATTAAGCGCCCAAACCTATATTTCAATAGGAAAGCCAGACATAAACTATAAATTCCTTGTCGTTCTATGTCGCCGATATAGCGTAATGCATGACAGAGACGTAAGAGAAGAATCATGGTATACATAATAGGCCTCCATATTACTGATTTCCGAACTGCCAACAGCAGAAATGTACGCTACAGAGTCGGATTATGTCCGTCACGTCACGTAGAGCGCATCGGCTCTGCAAATGACGTGCGTTTCAGACAGTATTTGGTATTGTGTTTGACGTAGGTTTACTAAATAGATGCGATATTTTCAAATATAGATACAATGAAAATTACATTTTAGCATGTATTGGATACTCATAATTACGAGTTTTGATTTTTGATTGCCGAATTAGCCGTGAACATAAGCATTACAACTGGTTCGTAATATTCGCAAAAAAAAAACAAACTGAACGATTAACTGAACCCTACGAAATAACAGTTAAGTCTGGAATATAAACTATCACTGCATCATTTAAACTCTATGGTTTATATAAGTCATATATACAAAAGGTGGGAGAACTATAGTTCGACCGGGAAGGTACCACCGCAGCCCTCATAATCCGCCGTAAGTATAACTTATTAAAAAGAATTACTTGCGTTTCGATTCGACAAGTGCAGTTGTCGCTTACACTTTGAAGCGAGGCGATTATCTTAGTCCTCAGGAGTAGCTACTTATCTACTTTCGAGCTCAGATAGGATTTCAGTCGTGTTTGTGGTTGTACGTGGATGTCTATGAGATGCGACTACTTAACAGGTGGTTTGCGTGCTCGTTTGCTACTCTTCTCACATATAAAAACACTTTTCTTATGAATGCTTATGCTCTTATGAATACTTGAAAAATCTTCAATTCTAACAATATTTCTAGCTTTATAAAGTTATCGACTTTAACTTAGATAAGATATTTGATACATTCAACAATAACTTCTCTTAATTCTGCGTTGGCCATATTGAATATTAAATAGCCGTAAATAGATTCTCATTGCCAATTGCAATGTAATTGTTAGTCGTAAAGTTAGAATAACGCGTGCACTGTACGTGACGTCACTTCGATAGTATTTGTTGAATGTTCAGTTGTAAATTATGGATGCATTGGTTTTGGTATTTGTAATTTAGTAAAAAAAGTGTTTTTATACTAGAAAATAGCAAATATATCTTCAAACAGAACTGAAGCCCACGTAGATGTGTTGCTACTTCTGAGGACTAAGATAATCGCCTCCCTTGAGAGTGCAGCCGGCAACGTTGCCTCTCCAACCGGAAGCCAAAAATTGTTTCATGGCGGACTTTGATGGATTCGTTAGCACTTTCTCGGTAGATATATAGTTCGAAGATAAAAAATATACCTATACATCTATCTATACACATATATCTAACATACGAATGGCAAATTATTTCACCACTTTACAATATAAGGGAAGCAAAAGAGAAAATTTAGGATAAACTTTACTTTTAAGTAGTCGGAGTAGTAATAATACTTTTGAATAGTAATTTATTGAAAATACAACCTTATAAATTTTATTGTGATATTCGTAAAAAAGTTTTTTTCTAAGCATGCAGGTCACCCAATGTTAAATATTCGCTATGGCCAACCAACCTCTAAACAGTATTGTCTGAACTAATACATAAATAAGTTGGTGCATCTTGGGTCTACTCGTAAGATGATTGCCTTGATCGACTTCGACGATCGGCGGCAGTGATATATTCAAGGTGATATGGAATACAAGACAAGTAAATAAATATTAGGGAACGGTGACGGAGAGTAGGCATCACGGTATAACGACTGTCTGCGATCAGTCCATCCTAATAGTCAATCATCGGTCGGAAAAGGTTAACATGATTTAATTACTATCGAATTTATTAGCAAAATAAATAGAAGTAGGTATTTACAAATAATCTTGCCAAGTGCAGAATCGTACAGCGTAAAGTTAGAGTGGCGCGTGCACGTGACGTCACATCATCAGCACATCGATTCGCCGCAACCGTTGCGCATTCAATGTACCTAATTGAAATATCAATTGTTTTCTATGTACCTATTTATCTTGTTCAAGATTAGTATTTTCTCAAATAGTTTATCTCATTACTTTTTAAATATAATAAATAATGGTATTTTTTTAAACAATCTTTTATCAAATTAACCATATTAGAATGACGTCACATGGCTCAGCATACATTGTCATTTAAAATTGGCGTGTATTCCAAATTTCAGCTCAATGGGTTAAAGATAACTGATACAAAATTCAGTTGCAAGATTCCACCCGAACAAACATACATACAATACAAGGTAAATAAAAGCTTGTAAAATGTTTTAAAGCTGTTACAGAATTATCACGAAATAAATTGAATTAAAACTACAGTGAAAACATACATAATTTATTACATCATTTTACTGTAGAACTAATTTCTTTCATTAATAGAAACTATTAAGTGTTGACTTTAGGATGTGGGATTAAGAAGATCAAGGCTAATGGCATGCATAAGATTTGACACACAGGAGGGCAGGACGTGGTCCTGCTTTTGTCATGGCTCTTATATTTTCAGTTCAAGGAGAAGGAGCAGTTACTTCACCTATCCATCCGCCTTTGTGTGTCCACTGCTGAACATAGGCCTCTCCTAAATGGCGCCACTCAGGCCCTTCTGTATCCAGTATTTACTCGCTATCCCTACTAGGTCTTCCAGGCTGTGGGACACCCTGTGCTCATTTTGACCAGACACTTGCATACCTAATAATGGAGATAAAAAGATCGAAAATCAAAAATTGTTAATCGTGAGAAGATCAAATATTTATACTTTCTTATAAACATACTTATTGTAACATAGTTATTAATTCTAGTAGAAACTATTGCAGTTCCTGATAGGTCGTATTAATTGAATTGTAGGCATCATTAAGTTATGGCTCAAGTTTCGACAGAGCTATTTTATCGCGTGCATTTTACGGAGCCATAAATTTGGTGAGGTAAAAGGTATTTGTTTCACCGCTGGCGTAAATCTATAGCGAGCTATAATTGCAAATACTTGTGTACATATAAACATAGGCCTACTTGACGCACCTGCGCTGAAAATATATAAAAAAATGCTACTTATTTCATTATCAGTTGGTGAGTAGCGGCCTCCATGCACTATTGTAGGTATTTGTTTTGATGACGAACAAGTACCATTGAGGACATATACAGAATAAATTACCTTTATACTTATAGTCAAATGTAGAGAAACTTAACCCCTGGGTTCATTTGTAAATGTAATCCATGAACCCACTGAAGCACACAAAATTGTGTCATATTATAATTGTTTAAAATCATGAATAAAAAAACATCAGTTGCAGATGTAGGTACCATTCAGGTTCATCTGCAACCGACTCTATATAGAAAAGCAATCACACATATCGATAAAAATATATTGCCACTCTTATAAACTAAGAATTGAAGAAACTAGTCGTTTTATATGTGAGTGATATATGTTTTTAACGAATCTCAAGAATCACTTTGCACTAGAATTCTTTCATAGCTTACATCTTTTTAGATCTTCTCAAAAGACAAGTCCTTAAAACTACAGTCTAAGTTGAGAGTCTAAATAGGTAAGTTTCCACTATTTTCGAGCCATTTAGTTTCATAATACAGTTGGAATGCAAGACTAAGTTAAATTTGAATCAGTAGTTTTGCTTGTCTTCTACTGTGGCTTCTTCCGAGTTTTAAATAGATTCTCTCTTACTATTTAAACTAAAAACGCCTTTTGTAACTCGCGTAAAGTTATATGCTTACTTTGCTGTTGATAAAATGGACAAAACGTTTTAAATTTACGTAAGTTTTTATTATTATATGATTTTATATACTTTACACTTTATTTTACTGCCACTGAAGTAGTTGAAAGTTACATAGTTAATTGTGTAAAAAATATTATTCGTATTTACAGAAAATGAAAACAAATTGCTTTATTTTTAGTATGAACCGTTCTTACGGTTTCATTTCAAGGATAGTAAGGAAGAAAATATCAATAATCAAAAGAAATGAAATGTTGATTAAATATTATAAAACAAAGTCCGCTGTCGCGCTTGTCTGTCTGTCTATTAACGATAAATTAAAAAGTACTGGACGTATTTTCTCACAGTTTTCTACAACAGGTAGAGTGATTCCTGAAGAAGGTTTTGGTGTATAAGTTAGGTTTTTTTTGTAAATTGGGCGAGAAATTAAATAATGACTGGATGGGTATGCGTAAGTTGTTTCATATTGTGAAAATGTATAAAATACACACGGACGAAGTCGCGGGCACAGCTTTTACTCTTTATAACAATAACATCGTTGTATTGTTAAAGTATGTTCTTAATATTACTATTAGATACCCTTTTTAACATATAAAAGTAATCTAAAAATAGACCATTATGCAAAACAGTACGTCAATTTAAATGTTATTCCGTTTGAAAGAAAATTCGAATTCAATTTTAAGGCAAAATGTACTTTGTTACCTATGAAATAGAGTTTAAAATTTACGGCAGTATTTGTTTCGCTAGAATTCATTATTGTATCTGCCACGAACAGAAGACAACCCTGTCAGATATCTTGTTCGTAATATCAAAATTGTAAAATTGTCTTGCAGGATAATTATGTCATCATTCTGTACGTTACAGGTTCATAAATATTGATAATAGTGTTGCAGTAAATCTTTAGTATTAACGCTAATTGGACAGTTGTTATACCATTACATATCGATAATGCTATACAAATTTAGATGTAACTTTTATTTTTTGTCCAGTTCAGAAACAAGCAATAGTTTTATAACTTACTGATCCTAATTTAGCTTTTTTGACTCTGTATCTGTCGGCCTGTCTGTCTGTGTGATCTTTTTATAGCTCATAAACGACTTTATCGATTATTATAAAAATAATATTGCAGAAATGATAAGCCGATTTAGATTTTCTAAAATGTCCAGCAAAGTGGTCGGGTTTTAATCTTATTGATAGTACATACATATATGTACATAAATTAATATAAAAAATAAGGTAGGTAAGGTTAGATAAAAAATGTAATTGACCGAGATCACTCATGTTAATTAAATTTTATAAAAAAGAGTGATGATTTATCTCTAATATGGACATAACTTTAAAAATCCAGAGAATTGTGCCCGGGAATTGAACCTGGAACGTTCAATGCGAGTAGGTAGAGCTCATACTACTCGTCTCTTACTGTTCTAAGCTGTAACTTTTCTTACTAACTAAAATATTGTCACAAAGTGTAACTTATGTTTCGATATTTTTTGCTTATTTTAAGCTTTTAGTAAAGCAATCGCGGAGCTTTTAACGCAATTTTGCTTAAAAGCTGTGACACACTTTTCGAGTGTTTTCAACCACAAAACTAGTTTTCTGATTTTAACGTAGGATTGACAATTCTGCTCTATTTTATGAATATAATTGCCTTTTATTTCGTAGTTTATTTAATTAGGTTCACTTTAACTATTACTACTTCAATGTATTATATATTGGCTTTAAATACCGTTTATAAACTGAAGATCTAAATAGTATATCGTGCTTCCTTAGCATCTAGATGCGTTTCGCATACATAAAACAGTATCTGCCATATCGATCCCTACAAACATGTAAGGCTCTACTGGACTATTACCTACATCAATCGGCTCTTGTGACAAATGAAATGACCCTCTTAGTAATTAAGAGTTGTAACGCCTCTATAGTCGCCTTTTCAGTTTTATAAAGTAACCGACTTTACTTATTTTTTATGTGACAAGAGCAGCAAATGAGCATGCATGAGGTGGGTACCTGATGTTAAGTAGTCACATCCCTTAGTTATACACTTACAAACAGAAACACAACCGAAATCCTATCTGAGCTCAAACGCAAATACGTTAGCTCCGGAAAATAATAACATTACAGATTGACTAACACATTAAACTATTGCATCGAAGCGCACATGGCTTCGCGGTTCTTATCTCGTAAACAAACGATGGACAACGTCAAGTGACGACGGAACTTGGATGGGTAACCATTAGTGACACAAGTTCATGCACGGTTTTCGAGCTCCAACCTAATTCTGTATTAGTTGTCGCTATTAAAGACTACTGATAAACTGAAAATCGTAATAGCATATCGTATATCTTTACAAATAAAATAAAAACTTAAAAAATGAAAAAACAAATAAAAATACGTACTTAAAAAATTAATGAAACAAACAAAAACCAAGTATACTTTTGGAATATACACATTATATACAGGTTATATGATGCTAAATATAATTATCTAGCTCTATCGGCGATCTATATCGGCGATGATAGTATGACATTTCTGGATATAGAGTTTTCAACTTTTTTAACCGTGATTATTTTTTGTTGTTTCCTCCAAAATTTATGATACCTTTCCCTGAATTGTTGCAATATTATTGGACATATGCACTCACGGTATTACGTCATCTGTGCTATATTTAGAATTATTCAAAAGTTAAAAAAGCATCGTCTGTAAAATCGAGGTTTAATAAAGTAATTCTGAGTCAAATCTATCCTTCCTGATTTCTATATAGCTAAATATCATTCTTAAGGCGTGACATGTCTTAATGTTTAGGAGTAGCAACACCACTGGGACCGATTTCAGTTAGGATGCCCGTTTTACATATATAAAGTTAGGTACGATCTAACGGCTGAAGTGATCACTTATCATATGGACTACATGCTCATTTGCAATCTCATCTTAAAAGTTCAAAGCAGTGCTAATCCTGCAGATAATATACATAGAGTTTTAAAGACTTTCTGTATTTAATTGATCTAGAAATATAAGGAATAAATGTGAAAAACGTAAAAGTAATGTTATATTTATGTACCTAAACAAAAAATTGGATTATAAAATTTTAATACACACAAATATAATATCTATATAACTATTACTATAATTGCAAAATAAATCACACATGTACTTAATAAACAGTACAAGAAATTACACTTAAAAGCTGAGCTTTAAATATTTTATTTAAACTCGTAAGCTTTCCGTGCGAAGAAAAACATAAATTTGAAATATGCGAATGCCAACCCTACTTAAAGTGACGAACTCAGAAATATCGCTACTTAGCGTGTGCAAACGGCAATTTAACTGCACTAGATATCTAGGACAAGTCACAAACACGAAAGAGCTATAAATACTGTAAGTGTACATTTAACTCCAATTCTTTACCAAGGTATAATGGGAACAAGGGTAAGGGTGCTCGGTAAAATGTACTTTTCTTTGATTCTGCCGCAGAACAGCAAGTTTTTCAATTTTATTACTTCTTATAATAAGACAGCAAACCATATCCCTAAGTCTATAAAAACTTCAAATTACATTTTGTGAATTTGAAATCTACTATAATTTTGTTGGCGGATAAAATATGTGGTATTTGTAGGAAATTTCCAGTACTTTAAAAGTAATCGAATTTACTTATAATTAATTGTTAACACAATTTTTGTTCAAATGCAATCTAGTTTCGCCCATGGAAATTATATTCAGTTTGTAAATAAAATTGATGGACTACGTAGAGTCGAGGACACGTAAGAGGATAAGTAACCGAAGACTACGTCTATCCAACGAAACGCAACAATTGCTTTACGATAAAAATTGGTATGGCCTTAATACATCCCCGTTGAATTTTGTAGACTATCCAGCTACATAATATTTTTTATATTTTTTACTTCAATTTTTTTTAACATTTCGTAACATGTTTATGAACTCCGTCTCAAGCGAATTTATTTTATTACATTAGCCAAAAACAATTCAAATTTGTCCCAGATTTAGCCTTTGCTGCTCGTGACAAGTAAGCTGGTTCATATCTCGCACAGAGAATTACGATTCAATAAAAATGCGGCCGACATTCTTGGCACCATGTCATAAGAGCACGAACTCCTTATAGATTTTATTTAGTTAGGCTTTTTTGTTATAATTACTTTTAAAATGATACTCATTATTTGAAGGTTAATTAATTCCTCCTCCTAAAATTTAATTTCAATAAGTCAACTTATAATATTTTCTATTTTTCCCACACTTACGTTTATATTTATCCGAGACATAAATATTTATGCAAAAGTATTTTGTCACCAGTAGCCTGTTGAGTGATGAAACAATATTAGTCACAAATCAGTCGTCTCTCGCTTCGCTAGTCCGAGAAAATGAGAACAATTTGTAAAATCTAATACTGTCTAGAAAAGAAAAATGTTTGCGCTGTCTAATCGGATTGCGGTTGATAGAAAACTGACAATAAATAGAACTCGTGATATAATGGTAAATACTGATGTTAAACAGAATTACGTAAAGAAGATTCTTTCAGTGAATAAAACATTTAGGTTCTGATTTTACATTTTATTTTGTGAGTGGTATAAGTTTATTTAAACGATTTTGACTTACATTTATATATTTAATTATTGAATATGTAGATAAGTTGTGTAAACACTTTTATATACCGTGCTAACGTGTTACGATAAATAAATGTACAAATTTAAATCAAAATGTATGATATCATTTTGATTAATTAGTTAATACCTTTAATTTAGTTTAGTCCAAAAAAGGGCAAACGACTGACAGGTTATAGAAAATATTAAAATAATATTTAATAATAGTGTCTGCTTTTAAATTTCTGTCTTTTTCAGAACAGTTAATTTACCGACCTAATTTAAGTTTTCTAAGTGAAGTTTTCAGAAAACAATAAATTACATTTTGACTAACACATAAAATAATAATAAATATAGCGCATATGGTTTAACAATTTGTATAGATTGTAAATGATCGGTAACATCAAGCCCGGTCGAGACTTGAATGGGTGTGATCACTAGTACTAAAATTTCATACACGTTTTCGTGGATCGAAGAGTTCGTTAAACTTTTTTTTATGTGAGAAGAGTAGCAAACGAGCATGCAAATCACCTGATGTTAAGTAGTCACAGTCCATAGACATCCACGTACAACCAAACAAATACGACAGAAATCCTATCTGAGCTCGAACGTAGATGCGTTGCTACTCTTGAGGACTAAGATGGTCGCCTCGCTTCTAATTGTACTCGTTATCCGCACCTCTCTAATCAGAAAACAAGAAATGCTTTACGGCGGATTATGAGGGCGGCGATGGTACCTCCCCAGACGAACAGTTTTGAAGCTTTGTCGGTGACCCTACGAACGGTATAAATCTGTCCGAAAAACCAATAAGCTACGATGCCGTCCATCAATACGCATCGGAACAGCATGGTGGAGTTTTCTTTAGGCCTCCTACATTTATGGCAAGACTTGTATGTATCAAGCTGTGGGACCTAAACAGTTGCAGCTAGTAGCATTTAAACCGCGATTACTTCACATATTTAAATTACAAGAATTACTAAAGGTACGAGGAAATGTCATTGAAATGGTAGTTTAGAAAATATTAATAAGTGTACATAAATAACATACATATATAACAGAGGAAAGTTGATGTCGTTTGCATACCCGCATCGGTCAACCGCAGGGCTGTGGACAATGTCACTGAATGACGTACACATGTGGTATACGAGCGATTTCAGATCCATAAAACATGACTCAGGAATAATTGCCTAGTGGCGTGAAATTTTGTTTTTCCTAGAGTCACGACTAAATTCCGCGTTTAAAGAAATATTTTTATTATTACAAGGTAGTTAATAGTATCAGCCGTTACTTTGCGGAAATCCATGCTATTAAGTTGTTGTTAAAAACTACTATGCAACAATCCACCACTACAATGTATAATGGTACATATAACTAATAATCCACTATGGGGATAGGAAAAGTGAAGTGATTAAAAATATATACCATTATATATATTAGTACCAACACATGATTCGCCCCAAAATGGAGAATCATCAGGGTAAGCTGACACTGCGACGGTTAGTCCATCGTAGACCACCTTAATATGTATGATAAAACAACGTGTTTCTTTCGAGAACCAAATCGAACAACTTTATTATAAAAAAAAACAATAAGTGAGCAAACATATACTTTTTACATATTTAGTACTAGATGTCGCCAGTAGTAATCACGTACATATATTTTGTTATTACAATAATACGTAAGATGGTATATATTTTTAATCACTTCACTTTTCCCTATCTTATTCCTATTATAAGGTAATTATAGCACTCTTTAAACGCTAGAGGAAAACTTCAAAACATCTTTTTGAGATTTCTAAATTTATGCGACTAAACGCTTTTCACATTAAAGAAATCCATTTCCATAAATAGCGCTGTTTCTTGTATATTATCTTCTTTTCATCTTACAATAAGAAGTATTAGGTCCCATTATATACTACAGTGGTCAAGTGCAAACTGGTAGCGGACTCACAAGAATCCATATTAATTTTTACTTTACCTAACGCAAGCGAAACTCATGTAATTCATAATCCATGCATAGCTTTCAAAAATCTTTTGTTTTAATTGAAGCAAACGTATTATTTTTATTTTTATGTAATATGTATTATTTGGATGTTAGCATATGGTTTTGAAGTCAAACGATGCAAGATTGAAATACAATTTAACATTAATTTAGTCTTAAAGTTTTTGTGATGTCAATACTTAATATATGGTTTTTTAACTAAACTCGTTATAAGTTACTAATTCATTTACGATCTACTAATGCTGATAGTTCATTTTTATATATTTTAAATAAAGTTGTGTTAACTTGGTTCGTGTCCGGAGCTTGCATCCTGGACTCTTAGCGAGATTGGTTGAAATCTCACCACTAGGCTATCACAATCTAGCTGAGGAATGTCACATCTGTGCGCCATGCTTGGTTTGGTTAACCGCGACTGCTCTTAACGTTCGCAATAACAATATTATATGACGTATGCGGTCATGTCAGATCCATGTGGGCTTCGGTGCTGAATATGTGAACCAGATTATGATTCAGTTGACAAGTACTGACACTGTTTTGTATGCCAAGATTCCCTACTGTTACTGCCAATTGTAATAATTTTTGTACTTATACGCTTGAACATTGAATAACGGGTTCACATTGTTCTTGATTTAAGGCTGTGCTGAATTTTATGTATGAATATGAGTAACTAGGAAAACGTCTGGCCAAATATAAAATAAATTTAAATATTCTTTATGAAATTTTATTAATGATTAGCGCTAGTAAAGTTACTACTTGCGGCTTGCGAATTTGAGTAATTGTTATATTATTTTTCTACATAATCACTATAAAATAAAAATATGGTAGTGGAAGGTTGATTTAGTAAATTGTTTTGAAGTCAAATAAACAAAAAATCGTCAAAATCGACACAATTATTATATTTTACTGAACAGATATGAAAAAGAAACATTCCAACGAATTTATATTTTTCCTCTTATTTTGTAATTGGTAAAAATATTACCGGACGTTATATGTACACTGCTGTCTTTGAAAAAGCAAAATCAATCATGAAAAGACTGAAGTGATATCTGAAGCCGTTTTTATATTCGTTGCTAATTCTTAGAACAAAAATGGTCGCCTTGCTGACGTGTACCGGACAACATTTCTCCAGGTGAAGCACAAGTACGACTACTCCACGTCTAAACAATGTTAAAAACAAAATTACTGTTCACTGTTATAACTCACACGTGTTAGTCAATCATTCAATTTGTAACCATGATCTATTATATGAGTAATTTAATTCAGTCACGGAAATACTGAGAATGTATGATAAAATATGTCAATCAAGAATAATGTGCTTATGATTTAGAATGACATAACAATACTATTCGACTATAAATATATTCCTGCCAATCCTGTATGTTACAAATATTTTGACACTGCTTTGAGACCAATTTTACTTCATGAGACCTATAGTGGTTGCTAACACACGACGTGGTTTATGAAGATCAAAAATGTTGTATATTTTATTATAAATCAGTATTTAGTTTATATATCATTATGCGAGTTATATTTAAAAGAGGGACTTTAGAAAATATATGTATAAGAAAACCATAGCCGCAGAATTTTCAAAACAAAGCTTTTCGAGAATTATATTTGTGTGTAAAAAACATAACATACAACTGAAAACTTCTTTTAAGAAACATAATTAAGATTTGTTTAAATGGAGTCTATCTTAAGATCAGTAGTATGCTCGGCAACCTACAGCCATTATAATTTTTAGGGTTAGTAATTTGTTTACAATATTTTTACTTTTATTCGCATAATAGGTTCGTTGGGCATCGTTCTAAATATGACATATTATGTCTCTTTCGTACCATAACAAAATAAAAATATCATTGAATACTATATACCTTACATGTACACCAAGGTAGATAAACCATAAATAAAAATAAATTACAAAAATAGTAAATTTTGTGTGGTGTTTGTTACGTTTTCCATTGTTTAAATAAATATTGATATGTGGTTTTTAATCCTATCCCCGCCTATCTTCATAAATTCAAACGTAGAAATCGTTTCGTGGGCAAACAGCCTATGTTTCTATTGGAATGTCAGTGCCATATCCGCGCAAAGGTAAAACTAAAGCCGCGATTCTAAAAATCGTTCTCTCTACCTCGCATTTCATATCCCTTTGAAATTTTGACGATATTATCATTTACAATTGTACTGTGTTCAAAGCTCAAAGCCTGAGCTGGCTTTCCCAGGATTTTGGGGAAGAAAAATATGCTTTGTGGCATTTTGTGCGATTTCGTTGCAAAGAAAAATAAAGATACGGTTAATACTATCCGATTTTGTGCATATATTGTCGAGTTTAGAGACGTAAAAGCATTTATGTAGGTGCTTACGTAGAGTTTATATTTCTATTTTTTCTTAGTCTTAGTTTTTTGAACAGTAATATTTGTATAATCTGCTGCTAGTCTAAGATTAATTGGTATCGTGTGATGATATGCGTCAGGCGGCGAGAAGTAATTAGACAAGAAGAGCCAAAATTCAGGCTCGCGTTACCGTACTTCGGGAGAGGTCTATCTAAGCCCAACAGTGGACTAACATCTGCTGATGACTACTAATTCCGTAGTAAATTTGCCAGTTTTCATCAGTTTCATAATATTGAGTAGAAGTACTTTCGCACTCTAAAGGTTTTACATATATAAGGGTATAAATATGTATCGGTATCAGTATTACTTCGTTACTGTAATTATAAACATAGCATAAACAGTGCATAAATCAATAATTTAATATGTCTCTTCGAACCTTAGGGTCGTAATAAGCTGCAATACTATCCTATGCAGAACCTTACTCTCACACACTGATTATGTAAGGCTATACATTATATATTATTCTAGTAAAAATATCAAGTTTGTTTTGCTAAATTGCCCCTTAGAAAACCAAAGTATTCAAATACTAGCATAATAAATAAGAATATGCAGTTATATTAATTTTACATATAAGACAAGACAGCTACCAGTTTAGCTAACAACAGTATTCAGTGCCGCGGGTTACTAACTAATAACATAAATATGGTGACTTGTTTCCTGCAATATGACGTTACTTGCGCACTTACCTTAGTCGCAATCTATATATAATAAAAGAGGAATATAACTGACTAACCTTAGCTCAATGCCAGAACACAGCCTTACGTTCCCAAAACATTTTTGGATCCTAAAGCTGTACTCTTTCCAGATCGGCTCGTTATAAAGCGTAAGTGAACATTAAGAAAGGAATTTTGGAAAATCCATCCCTACAGAGGACAAATTGAAGATGAGAATTAATATGGATTTTTATTACCTCTGTAGATTTATACACATATATTTTTTTAAATTCTTTTATTCTTCATTTTTGATATGAGCTACAAAAAACTATACTCCCACACCGTGTGAAATATTACGAAGACCTTTCATGTAGGTTTTCTCATGATGTTTTCTTCACCGTTATATTCAGTGATAATGAATTTCTAATAAGCACTTACATAGAGTTAGGTCGTAAACTGTTGACAAAGAAAAGCGAAGATGTTCGAGGTCGTAAATCGGATGGGCGTTCATTATTTGCCACTTTCTCTATTTGTGGAAAAGAAATACATAAAAAGGTGCAAAATTTTTAACACCTTAGCTTTAAGACGCTTAGCTCTGTTACGCTGACCCGTTGTCAATATCTATGTTTTTTCAGTCATTTTTAAGTCAATTTAATTCAATTATCACCGATGAAGTCGTGGGCGCAGCTAGTATATACCACAGTATGAGCTGCATCGTGCACTGAGCAAGTTGAGCAAGACACAAACGGATCGAGCGTAAGCCGCTTAGCTCTGTTACAGCCGACCCACTGTCAATATCTGTGTTTATTCAGTCATTTCCATACCAAATTGCAGTCATAACGATAGATCCTTTATCTCGTATATTACAAAGACCAAATACAGCTATTGTTTGTAGATAAAATTTGCATTAATCTATTAGTATTTTCAACAAATTATTTCGAAATATATTAGCATTTAAATTGTTAAATATTTGATCTCCAGTCGGTTTATAAGACTCGTTATGTCACGTTAAACCACATTCAATTTAATTTACGATACTATAACCCGAGCGTCCTGATAACTGACCTTTGGATACAATTTCACTATTGAACCCATAACATTGAATAATTCTCTCGTTAAATGATTCTCTATTATGAACATATCCATATTATACGTACATCTATTTGTAAATTCAAATACAGCAACGATCACAATATATTAATGCTATAACGTTGTAGTCTTATTATGAGTATTGCTGTTAGTTATGAGTTTGTTGGGTTGGTTGAACAAATAAGTAGTTTTTTTTCGTTTTTCTTGTAGCAATGTGTATAATTTTTAGCATAAATTCTTGTAGAATGAACAAAATAGGTACAATTAGAAAAATATTTACTTTTAATTACAACTTCAAATTAATTAAAATATATATGATAATTTAATTTATTTTTAACGTGATAATAGATTATTTCGTTTCCCGGGATTTTTTCCGTAGCAATGATTTTTTAATCTTAAATTACTTATATACAAAAAAGAAACACAATAATAAATTATAATAGGACATAGTCTAAAGAAGAGAAAGAAGTAACAAATTAAAAAAAAATACGAGTTAAGATTCTTTAAAAAGTTATAACTGCTTGAATTTCCTGTTGTATTGATATAGTTGAACATATAAATATAACAAATAGAATCTGAACTAAATTTGGATTTAAACATGGTGCGGTTTTTAACCTGCTATTTTCCTCACTTCATCATCATTCCACTTGTGGGCATATCCTACCTTCAAAATAAGAAATTAATTACCCAGAGAATCAAGGGTGGATTGGAGAACTGTAGAAATTTCCTTTAAGAAAATTAAAATTAATTTGTAATATCTAATTGTAATGTTAAGAAGTACGTGCTGAGAATTCAAATACTATATTTACCTTTTGAAAGACAATAATATTCCCACTAAAGTCTCAATTCTTACTGTATACTGGCATAATCATTTTATTAATTCGTTTAAAGCGTATTGTGGACTCAATATTAACTAAAAGTCTTTAAAACGTCCATTCGCTAGTATTGGAACCAAATAAACGGGTTGCCACTAAATTACCTAATGCGTCACGAACGCCCTCCTATTTGATTCAATGATTTACTGCAACACGACATGGCGTCCAGCCGTTATCATTATCATTTGCTCCAAAACGAAATAGGCCCGATCCGATTTAGAGAAGGCTCATGGGGCCCCAATAACATTCAACATAAAGAAACAGCAGGGTATCCCTGTCACCCTTTTATGTTCTTTTATGCGCAATTTTAACTTAAAAGTACGTTGCGGGGTGAAAAACTATGGTTCCCTACTATCCTACTATTATATAAACGCGAAAGAGTGTATGTTTGTGTGTATATGTCTAGTTTTCACGTCAAAACGTTTCGACCGATTTTGATTAATTTTAACATAGAAATCGATTAATCCTTGGACAGCGTAAACAAATCGATATAAACTACCTTTCGTAGCGAAAATAAAAATTGTAGGGATTAAAATAGATCCCCTATTCTTCCATCTTATAGGGGAAATTATTTGGGTCTTTGTTACAGCGTAAATGAGTATTGAGTATGAAATAGAGTATGAAATTTTAGAAAAGGTTAGAGTTCGCGCGTGACGGCACCACCGCCACCATCATAACTCGCCGTAAACAACGTGTTCTTCATGTACTGTGTTTCGGTTGGGGAGGTGGGTTGCCGGATACACGTTATTGGAGGCGACCATCTTGGTCCTCAAGAATAAGAACGCATCCGCGTCCACCCTTAAATAGAACTTCTGTTATATTTGAGATTGGATTTGGATTGGTGGTTGTCCATGGGCTGCAGTGACTTAACATCAGGTGATCTGCATGCCCGTTTCTTACTTTATCACAATAAAAAAAGAATACCTATATTTTTTTAGCATTATTAAAATATACAACTTATTAATATCGACCTATTTGGTGTTTCAAAAATGTTATAACATATATGGTTATGATTTTATGTGTATTTAGCTTAAGATATTTGTTTTACGTCAAACTACGTGCGTGAATGGCTTCATTTGGTCATTCATAAAATCTATAGCCATATCTTATAACTATATTTTTCACAAAGGAACCCCATTTTGCCGATCGTAATTTTGATTTTTTTTATGTATCGAAATATTGATTTACACGGTTATTAAATTTTATTGTGCCGTTGTGATATTGTGCGGTTGTTATAAAATTTAATCATCAATTGTTATTATAATGAAATTGTTTTGCCTTTTTGTAGTAAACTCCACAATTTTTGTTTGAAAATTTGATCCTTGCGTCTGAGTTATTGTTATTTACATAGTTATGACTTTATTGTGAACAATTATTCGAATATAAACTGGGCTTGACGAGTCTACTTTGTATTTGTTTAAAAAATGAATTTAGTTACATTATGCAATATAACGGGTACTCACGATTAACGATTTTTGATTTTTAATTGCCGATATTTCGAACCAGTTGCA